>CAJNJA010030487.1:9988-25270 GCA_905231915.1 Symbiodinium necroappetens
GGGTTTAGGCTTTAGGGTTTAGCAAGAACAGTAAGCAAGATTAGATGCTATAGGGTCCTGACCTAAACTGCCCGTAGTATTTGGGGGAATCCTTATTCTAATTTTAGTATATAATGGGCACCAGAAAACCCTCTTCTGATTGTTAGGGCCCGTACATTAGATACGCCGACAGAGCTTCAGAGCCCAATCCCGGGACCCGAATAAAGTAGAACCCGGCAACCTCGGATTTTGCATTGCGCATACGCACCCAGAGAGCCCAATACCCNNNATACCTTAAACCATCATATCAAGGCCCCTATAATTTCAGGTATATTGTTTCTTTAATTTAAGGGGTATTGGGCTCTCTGGGCAGGCCCCTGTATAGTCGAGGCCAATCATTTGGGGCTGAATATGGGGATGAGACGCCCCTCTGCTTCCAAATTAAGGTCGGATTCTTGTGCAGGGGGGGGGAAGATCCCTACCCAAAACCGGAAACCCTCATCCCTGAACCCTATACCCTAAACCCTATAAAACCCTAAACCCGAAAACCCAAATCCCGGAACCCTATACCCTATATACCCGAAACCCCAAGACCTGTGTTGTTCCAGTTTGAAGCTGTACCTCTTCCTCCACTTGCCGTCTTAGGGGCCCTGGTCTTCAACAGTGGCTTTGTGACATGAGGCTTCCTGTAGCTGTAGTGATACTGTTGATGATAGAAATCTTGCATTACCTTAAGGACCCTATATAAACTATGGAAACTATGTAGTATATACCTTGTTATGGGTAATGCAGGATTTATATCAGCAACCGTAGGATCCCAAACTAAAGCCCATATTTAGAGTTCATGGGTTTTGGAATCCAGGATTTAGGGTTTTGTCCGTTATCCGCTGGTGCCGACAGCGCTGAATGTCCGAAAATGATTGACCTGAACGTTCCTGGAGCTCTCAACAACGTCAAAAAATGTCGTGCTTGCGATTTGGGCCAAATGTGGACCCTGATGTCGGCCCCAAAACAGGAGTAGGATTCTGAACGCCGAGCCCGACAACCCCACCTGACCCGCAAGAAAACATGCTGGTGCAACGGAGTATACACACGGAAAGCATGATAGGGAAGCCCTAATTAAAGTGTAGGTTTCTTCTAGAGTTCAGGTAAGCCCCGAAGCCTCACTGTCTGTCTTCCGGGAGGCTGCGCTGAGACAGAAAGCCGAGGTGCGAATCTCAAAGAAACTCCTCAGCCTTGAGAAGGGTCCATGTGACGGGTGCCTCGCTCTCGCTCTCTCGCTCTCTCTCTCTCTCTCTCTCTCTCTCTCTCTCTCTCTCTCTCTCGCTCTCTCTCGCGCTCGCTCTCTCTCTCTCTCCCTCCCTCCCTTTATAGATAGATAGATAGACAGATAGATAGATAGATAGATAGAGAGATAGATAGAGAGATAGATAGATAGATAGATAGATAGAAAGATAGATAGATAGATAGATAGGGTTTTCTAGGTGTTGGATAAGGTTTATAATCAGGATTTATGGAGCGTTAGGGGTCTGGAGGGTTTCCACACAGGGTTTGATTTACGTGGTTGAAGCCCGGGCCATCCATGTAGGAAGTTGCTGTCCTTTGATCCCGAAGAGTTCTAGCTGCGGCACGCTCACCCCTAACAAAAACCGTGAGCATTTGAGGCTTTTATGGCTTGGGCTTTGAATGTAGGTTCTGGGTTTTCCAAGGATTTGGGATTCGGAATCGGAACTTCAGGCAGTGTTATTCAGATCTTGTGCACTCCTACTCCCCACCTGGTGGATAGAGACCATGTCATAACCCCTAAACCCTCAACCCTAAACCTTAACCTTAACCCTAATAGAAACAAAAACATACGGTAAGCCCTCAACTCGTAACTTATTTAACCTCCGAACCCCATAAACCCCAATAGCGACGCCTAGTTCTGTCCTCTCCGCTCTATGTTTGGTTAGCCAGCTGCATCATCAAGAGATTAAGGGTCTTAAGCCTTGTACAACCCTTAAATAAAGGGGTCCATAAAGGAAACTTATTGTACGCAAAAGTACACCTTGTAGTATTCCTTACAAGAAACCCTTAAAAGGACCCTTAAAGGAACGCCGTTGTACTACACTGGAAACCTAGGCAGTTTCTCGATCTGAGCATTCCGCTAGGCCGAGGCCAAAGAAAGCGCGCGCCGCGCTTCCAAGGGCGAGGTGTCCGTGGCAGTGTGTCGTGTTTAAGGAGTAGGGTTAAAGATTGGGCTTAGTGCCATCTTTTTCTTTTGTGGTGTGCTTGAGGGTCTAGAGTTGTCAGGCTTCGCACTTTGGTGCCTAGCTTCAATGCCCCAAACCCCGAATGCGCATGGCAGAAGCCAAACAGTTGTAATGTCCTCCCTTTCTACATGTGTAGAGTCTACATCATTATAGGCTTAAGGCCCAAGCAGTAGAGCCCCAACCCTCTTTATAATTCTGGGATCACACGGTGTCGTCGCCTCTGTTGATTCTATTTCAATTAGCAGTGACCGTATGCTTAGCCTATGTAGCCCCGAAGTAAAGCCTCACAGACAAATTTTCATCCGGGCAAGGACCCCACCTCTAGCATCACAAACAACACCACAAGAAAGAACATAACAGCCTTAGGGCTGAGTAGGTAACCTTTAACCTTTTGGGACTTGAAAGAGCCTATTATGATTCAAAAGGTTAACCTTTTTTGGCCTAAGGTACTCGGCCCCTAAGAAGCAGACACACAGACAAAACCTGAAGCGCAACTTAAGGCCTGGTAAGTTTGAATGCTTTACACATGCGTGAAGACCGAGACTCTGTAGAAGCCCCTATAAAATCCTTAGGCTCATATTCTAATCTGCCATGCTAACTCACTAAAAAGATTATGCAAGCTTGTAAATTGAACTAAGACCTGAGACGGTTGGAACATAACATATTCTTAGTAGCTGAATGAGTACACTCTAAATTTTTTTGGAATAATGTGACCCCTCATAGAACTGAAAGTTTACACTTTTTTGTGACTCAGCAACCAAATATTTAAACCATATAAAACATTTCAAACCCATGAGAACCTTGTGAAAAGTCTTCACAGAAGGACCTAGGTTTAACATCTGCGAACTCTCTCTCTCTCTCTCTATCTCTCTCTCTCTCTCTCTCTCTCTCTCTCTCTCTCTCTGGGATATCGAACCTCACAACAAGCTTACCCAAAGGGTCCCAGGTACTGTTATGGGGATACTGTCCCAAACCGTAATAAGGACACTCTGCATTCTACTTTGAAGGCACTTGGGACTCCTTGGGTTTTGAAACACTGACAAATCGGTTTAGGGTTTAGGGTTTTGTGAGGACCCTGTAAAATACAACATCCGCGTTTTGAATCCCTTGTCAGCCCTGTGTTCAACCCGAAGCCCCGTGTACAACCCTGGTAGAATCCGTTCAACCCCTTATGAAGCTCGTTTTGACCACACTGTTTCAGGGAGACCTTACAACTTACAACCTTAGGGGTTGAGAAGGTAACCTTTATCCTTTTGGGGCCTATATAAACATATTATAATTCAAAAGGTTAACCTTTTTTGTGCTAAGGTACTCGGCCTCTAAGTAACTGAACGTATAAGCCCCTCATAAGACATGGAGACCCGTCTACAATCCCAAAGAACCCTGTTTAAACTCAACACGCCTCACCGGAAACCCCCTTTTTTTGCTTTAACCTTGAACCTCATATGCACCTCCTGTGAGGTTCTCGAAAGTCCGTATGAAGGCAGACCCTATAACCTAAAAGTGCATAAGAGAGCCCTAAACCCTAAGTCATAAGGGAGCTCTCTTTTTGCCTTTTGTGTTCAAGGCAGAGCTCTCTGCGCTTCAAGCAGCAGTGGATGCTTCGCTTTCGAGGCGATCCAAAAAACAGAGTCTAAGGTAATGTAGGAACCTGATTAAGAAACCCTGGCTCTATAACCTCAATATATTGAGGTTCCGTTCCTTCATTATTATTAAAGAGTTTACTCTCTCTACATGTATGTTTAGATTATGGGTGTAGGTAGTATGACTTTCACGTCTTGTTTTGGGTTGAAGGTTCGTGGTTCACCCAAAAGGTCCGAGACTTGGGAAATGTAGGAGGGTGGGTTCTCTGCGTCGGGGGGTGTCTGTGTGAAAAGAGGTGACGTACACTCAAGGGCCTTGAGTGCAGGGTGGGGATGTTTGAACTTCCAGGGTTCAGGCTTTGTGGAAACCCTAAACCCTAAACCCTGGAAAGGAAAAGAGGTGATAAAAAAAAACAACCTAAACCCTAAACCCTTAAAGTCTAGGGCTGGAAGCTTGCTTAGGATGTGTGGGGCTTGCGAGGTCTCCAGACGGTAGCGGCAGTGTAGCGTTGATTTGGGGTTCAGGGTCTGGGGTTTAGGGTTTAGGGTTTAGGGCTTAGGGTTTAGGGTTTAGGGTTCAGGGTTCAGGGTTTAGGGTCTAGGGTTTAGGGTTTAGGGGTCAGGGTCTGGTTCAGGACTGGATGTAGTTGTGTATGCTTAGGGTTGTCATGTGTTTTAGGCCGCGGTCATGCTGGAACCCTAAATCCAAGCCCAAGTTCAACTGCAAAGCTCGAGATCCAGCCCCAAACCCCAAACGAATCAACAAAACAGGGAATAGGTATCTTGCTTCAGTTTAAGAAGATGCTAAACATACCATGGGAGAGCAAAGGGCCCAAAACGCAACAGAATGTCTAAACTAGAGCCTAAGCCCTGAAACCTCCGAAACCCCAAGAAAGCCTAAAAGCTCTGCCACCCCCCCTCCAAACCCCACCTCCCCGAAGAACAGAGCTCGCCGATAGGTTGGACGACCAGCGACTCGAGCTGCAGCGGCAATGCAGCGAAGCGGAATCCCGCGCCTCCGCAGCGGTTTAGGGTTTAGGGTTTAGGGTTTAGCGCCTCCGCAGACGATTCTCAACGCTATGGTTTGTGCAGGATTTCGATTTCACAGGGTGCCTATCATAGGGGTCGACTTTCCAAAGATGGTACATGGCTCTTCTGAGAAGAATCCTCTTACGCAAGATCCATAAAAAATGATCGGATCCTGTGTTTTCTGAAACAGGCATATATTACTTCATAGGCCAGTAAGTGCCCTTGGTCAAAAGTGCTATCAACAGCTTTGTCAGGTTTAGGACCCTAAACTAAACCCTAAACCCTAAAACCCTCAACCCTAAGCCGCAAGTCCTAAACCCTAAACCCAGGAGCCCTAAACCCTAAACCCGAAAACCCAAAACCCTAAAGCCCTAAAGCCCTAAAACCCTAAACCCTAGAAGGGAGTCTGGTCCATGATCAGAGGTGCTAGAAAGCGTTTATAAGGGATGCAGATAGAGGTAAGTAGTTTAGGGTTTTTAGGGTTTTAGGGTTTATAGGGTTTAGCGTTTAGGGTTTAGGGTTTAGGGCAGATAGAGGTAAGTATTCCCTCTAGAGTTTGAGCAATGTCCTTGAACACATATCCTGGGGAACATCCGAACTTATGAGTCGGCAGCTTTGTTTTCGGGTTTAAGAATGAATGTATGGTGATTGTGGCTTCAGATCCATTGGGCTTAGGGTTTGGGGTTTAAGGTTCAGACTCGACGGATCGATCTTTCGGCCTACAGAGTACAGAGGACTGTAGTGGTGTCCCTTCTTTCGTTCCTAAATCATGGCAAGAGCTACCTGTATTCGCAACGCCAGTGGCTAAGTCCCATGATCCTTTACGCCGAAAGCCCTTTCAGATCCCTGATGAAATCCTTGACAGAACCCTCTGAGCTACTAAGCACATGATCCTTTACTAAGTCCCATGCCCTGGGACTCCAAATAGGCCAAAGTAGGTCCTATTGACTAGGTTCCTGAGTAGTACCCTTTTGCCCTTTTTACTTTGGGGTCTCCTACTAAAACCGAATACTAGGAAAAAGGGTACCCTTATCCTGTAGGGGTCACTCAGGAGGTGCTATTTGTATACTTGGAGCCCTTGGGTTACCATAATCCCCAAAGCCTAAACCCTAAACCATATCATTTACTATAGATCCCTATTATGGTAACTTAAATAAAATCCCAACGTATACTTGCAGCCCTTGGGATGATCCGCCTTGGTGACAGGGGCCCGTTTTTGTTTTTTTTCTCAGGTCTGGTTGGCCGACCCGGCCCCATGTGATTAGGGTTTAGGGTTTTGGGTTTAGGGTTTAGGATGTGAGCTCAGAATTGTGTCTGCAGGTGCCAAGGCAGCCGAGGACTGACTGGGTTTTGATGAGTTTGAGGAAGGGTGTAAAAGGGTTTAGAGACCCCTTCGAGGACTGATGCCATAGTGCTGAGATGAGTTTGTTTGGATTGGATGTCGCAGCAGCTACAGTCGCATAAGGTCTTTCTTTTCGCTTTGGTCCTTGCGCACGGGCTTGATGCAGCATATTCTCATGTAAGACTTCAAGGCTCCATAGTAGTACGTAAGACTTCAAGGCTCCATAGTAGTTCCTATGTGGTTTGTATTTAGGGACCTATAAGGTAATCCCAAAAAGGAACTACTATGGAGCCTATACTATGGGTGGGGTTTACTGTTCAGGGAGTGTGTTGAGGAGAAGATCGCGCGCCTCACAGATGACTTGGTCGCGCAGCCCGGGCGCCCAGGGTCCAGATATCTGTTGCCGTCGTAGTCCAGATCTGTACCCATAGGCCCCGAAGTAGTTCCTTCTTGGGATTACCTTATAGGATTCTAAATATACACCAAAAAAGGGAACTACTTAGGGGCCTGTGGGTAGTGTGGAGACCGAGCAGAGGCATTGGCTGCACTGGATAGGATAGCCTCTTTAGTGTGCGAGAGTGCACTTTCAACAAGACGGTAGATAAGGTAACGGAACCCACATGGGACATGCATGCCATCGTCACCATCATCAATCTCGCTGCCAATGCAGTAATATGAGAATATACCACTCGTCATCTACATCGCCACCCACAGCAACAACCGCAACAACGGCAACAACGACAACAACAACAACAACGACAACAACTAAAGTAAAAGCTTCAGAATCGCCCAGAATAAGTAATTGAAACACCTTCATCTTTAGCCGTAGTATCATCAGCAGCACGCTGCTGGGGTTCAACGGCTGTTTCGCAGCTGGAGGGGTCTAGGTTTTTAGGCCATGGTCAAGGGTTTGGGGCTTGTATATAGGGTTTAGGAGTTCAGTTGTGTAGGGCTTAGGCTTAGTAGACTATGGTTAAGGATTTAGGGCCCAAGGGGCTTTATGGCTAAGGATTTATAGGGCCTACGAGGCTTCGGTTGCCTGGGCCTGGGCACAATGGTCAACCATAGAAGGGCCGGTGCCCAGAGCGCACAGCTCCTACCGACATTCAAAACCCAGCTTCAAAACCCAGTGCCATTGTTCTAGCTATTTAGGGTGAAGGGTGTAGGTATAGTATGCACACTGAAATTTCAATCCAAGGATGTTAATTTTGCACAGCGGGCAGTCAAGAAGCATGCTAGCCGATTGCTACCCTTATATAGTACCCTTGAAAGGATACTGATGGTACCCTTATGGTACCCTGCTAGTACCAGTAAGATCAGGCAGCAGAAGCTGGATCAGGAAAGAGATGCAGCAGAGGCGCACTCCTCTTGGTCGGCGCTCTAAGGAGCAGGGTCTTCTAGGGTTTATTACTAGAAGTTTATAGGGTTCAGGGCCTTATTTGTAGGGTTCAGAAGGTACGTGATTTGAAATAGGATGTAGGCCGAAGCCTCCCCTGGCGCATAAGCTACAGGGTTGAGGATGTTGGGCTCCTGAGATTTTTGGGATGAGGTGCAGACCTCATTTGCCCACAGGCTTTGGGGGTTTCTAGGTTGTAGGTGTCACACCCTAACCCTCCAAGTACCTACTATAGAGGGTTCTAGAGCCCCTAGTATATAGTAGGCACCTGGAGGGTCAGGGACAGTCGGGCTTTAGGGCCAATCGAAGGCACCAGCATGGGCTGCGATACTTTACCGGAAGCTTCGAAGCCCCCTGGAAACAAACCCCTTTTTGGGGGGTTTCCCTTGCGTGGATACTTCAACCCTATCTTTCCCTATGGATTCCTTAGAGGATATAGGGCTTAGGGGCTTTAGGGTTTAGGGCTTAAGGTTCAATGGGGCCTGGGTTATGGGCTGAGAACACGAGCTACCCTAAGCTCTTTCAAAAGCCCTCCGGACCGAATGCAAGCTTAGGGGCTGAGTAGGTAGCCTTTAACCTCTTTGGGGGCTTATATAAACTCTCCAGGTACCTACTATATAGGGCCCTAGGGGCTCTAGTACCCTATATAGTAGGTACATGGGGGGAGGGGGGGTAGGGTTATAGAAACCTAGTATCATTCAAAAGGTTAACCTTTTTTGGACTACGGTACTCGGCCTCTAAGAAAGTAAGCGCATGTCCCTACAAGTAGGCACACCTCCTTTCCGAAGAGGTCCCTCGCTTACTCTAGGTCAAGGGGCTTCGGGACTTTAGAGTTTGGGCGGTGCATCATACTAGACGAGCATGGAATAGAGCACATTCATCGCGTGGTGTGACATGACATGTTTCTGCTTCCATGATTGTAATTACATACCCCTAAACCCTAAACCCTAAACCCTAAATCCTAAACCCTCCCCAATACTGCGATCCCGGGCTCCGAGCTCTACAGCCGGCTCGGCTATACTGTTTAGGTTCAGTGTTTTGGGGTTTAGGGATTTAGGGTTTAGGGTTTAGGGTTAAGGGGTTAAGGGTTCAGGGGTTTAGGTTTAGGGATTTGGGGTTTAGGGGTTTAGGGTTCAGGGGTTTAGGTTTAGGGATTTGGGGTTTAGGCTTTCGGGGTTAAGGGGTTTAGGGTTTTGGATGTCTGCACCTGAAGCCCAACGCACGGCCAATCGGCCATAGCAGCATACCCTAAACCCTAAACCCTAAGCACTTGCTGTCCCATCAGGGCTATCAGGATTCTATCACTTCCGTGGATCCTCGTAGGCCGAAATGATGTCTGCATAGGGTTGATGGCATAAATCCTTAGCATTACCCATAATAAGGAATAGACCATAAACCCCTACAGTTTAGTTAGTGACCTTAAGGTAATGCAGGATTTATATCATCAACAGTAGGGGCCTCTTCTACGTGACCTAGAGTATTTGGGTGTCCAGGTACCTGGACCCTTCGGGTTTTTCAGAAAGCCCTTTGGATGTAGAGCGTATTTAAATTAGGGCTCGGAAACATTACCTTTGCTATTCCGTAGAGTTCTTTCATGTACTCACACTACATATATAGCAGCTAAACCCTACAACAAGTAGCAATACTGCCAAATTATTAGTCTTTGAAAAACAGGCCGAGCGTTCTGCACATCGACGTGCAGCAGAGCAGACCGGTGCCTTAAAAGAGGCCGGGAGCATTGCCTGGTAGGGTTTCGTTCGGCACGACCCCCAACCACCCCAACCGTTGTGTACCTAAACCCCAAATCTCTAAACCCTAAGCCATAAACCCTAAACCCCAAATCTCTAAACCCTAAACCATAAACCCTAAATCCCAAATCTCTAAACCCTAAACCATAAACCCTAAACCCCAAATCTCTAAACCCCCAAATCCCTAAACCAGAAGCCCCTGCACCCTAAGCTCCTAAGCCCCAAAGCCCTATAAACCTCAAACGCCTAAAGCCCAAGCCCCCAAAAACCTCAAAACTCCCCCTAGACCCTCCGTCTACTACGTCTACCCTCTCGGAGGCCCTGAATTACTTTTCTGTGAGGGTTTCATATGATGAATTTTGCAAAAATTCATAAGTGTAATCCTGTACAGGTGAAAACCCTTTTAACCTTTTGGGGCTTATATAAACCCATTATAATTCAAAAGGTTAACCTTTTCTGGGCTAAGGTACTCGGCCCCTAAGAACCCCTGAACCCCTTAAAGCATAGCTACAAACCCAACCTAAAACCGAATAGTAGGAGAAAGGGTACCCTTATTATAAAGAGGCTACTTATGAACCAAGCCATTGTTTCGCACCAATGGGGCTGGCAAAGCTTTCCAGGCCGCCAATCTCACGCATGGGCGGCTGGTCCTCTCGCGTCCGCGCCCTTGTCTTTGTCGTGAACCTGTTTCGGTTTGTGTTTAGGTGTGTATAAATACATAAATATATAACAATAAATATATATATATATATATGTGTATATGTGTATATATATGTACAAACATATGTAGACTGACTTATGTGTAATTGTGTATATGTGTCTAGACGTGCACATGAAATTTTATGTATATAATTATATATATATACACATACACACACACACACACGCGCATACATACACATGCAGGTCCAGCTGTCTGAATGATGCCTTTGTGTTGGTGTTTATTTGTTGGTTTGTGGATGTGCTTGCTTATAGCTGCACGTCTTATAGGTACAGGTACATTCATTTTGTGTTATTGCCGTTAAATTTTTACTTCGCAGATGCACGTGTATTCACGTCACATGTTGTATATTTCCGATAGTAGGCATGCATACATACATTGGGAACATACACATACATACACACACATGCATACATGTACATACATGCATACATGCATACATACATACATACATACATACATACATACATACATACATACATGCAGACACGTACACACACCCATGTACTTCTACATTATACACATATCTATGCAGTTTAAATAATAAATGCATACACATTTTACGTTTGCATATGTGTCTTTATGATGGCATCCCCTTTCCTATGTTAATGAAACTTGAAGGTTATACCTTTGGTCTCAATGGCAGCCTAAAGCCCAAAGCCCCCCCCGCCCCTCCGCCCCGCCCGCCGTTCCCAACCCCGCAAAAACCTAAACCCTAAGCCCCGAAGCCTATAAACCCCAAACCTTCAGCCTGAATCCGTAAACCCTACCCCATGTCTGCCGTCGGAAACAAGGTGCTCAACTAAGCAGTCCAAAGCCTGAAACCCAAACCCTAAACCCCAAGCCCCAAACCCCAAGCCCTGTAAACCCTAAGCGGGTTTAGGCTTTAGGGTTTAGGGTTTAGGGTTTAGGGGGGTTTAGGGTTTTGGCTTTAGGGTTTAGGGTTTAGGGGGGTTTAGGGTTTTGGCTTTAGAGTTTAAGCCCTAACGTTAAACCAAATCTCACGTCCCACCAAGGATGGCGATACCTCGTCGACGCCGGGCTCCAAAGCTGGGCTTTCTCCGCCCAGCAGGCCAGGGACTTTCAACAGCGAAGAGTGAAGGGGGTTTAGGGCTTAGGGTTGAGGGTTTAGGGTTTAGGAGGGGGGGTTTAGGGTTTAGGGTTTGGGAGGGTTTAGGGTTTAGGGTATAGGAGGGTTCAGGGTTAGGGTTTAGGAGGGTTTAGGGTGGTTTAGGGTTTAGGATGGTTTAGGGTTTAGGGTTCAGGGTTTAGGAGGGTTTAGGGTTTAGGAATAATTCGAGCAGGCTTTCTGTGAAGGTTCCATAGGGGTGCTATCAGGTTTGCTATAAGGGTTGCGCTATATTGTAGCGGCTTGCAAAAAAAGCCAACATCATCCCATAAGGTTCCTTGCTATGACAGTGCGATACGGTACCCACAAAGCGTAGGGTGTTCTCTAAGACGGGCCCTATCTGAAGCTCAGTTGTGTGTTGTGAGTTGAGGGCTTGAGGATTTTGCATCCCCTAAACCCTAGACCCTAAAACCCTAAAGCCCTAAACCCTAGACCCTTTATAAACCCTAAAACCCTCAACCCTAAAACCTAAACCGTCAGGCTTAAGCAGATACCTTGTTTTGGGCCAAGCCAAAGGGTCCGAAGTACCGAATATAGGGGCCTTCATAATTAGAGCAGGCTTCTGGGGCCCAATATACTATAAATATAATAAGCAGCCCCCAAAAAGAGTATTGGCAATTTTTTGGGGCCCCTACATAATATATAGTAGAATGTAGAATAATGTCGGGTTTTCTATATCAGGAATCCATCTAGGACCCCGTGGGCTAATGGTTGAAAGTTTGTTTGGGTGACAGCCACGACCAGGTAGGATCCCTGGGTTTGCTTCTCCAGGTTCGGTTTAGGGTTTAAGGTTTAGGGTTTAGGGTTTAGGGCGTGTTCCAACTGCCTGAACATCGAAGGGTTTGTGTTTGTTGGTGGTTTCGGGTTTAGTTCTTAGGGTAGAGGGGTGTAGTCCAGCTGTTACTGTCCGTGCCACCAAGAGTGTGAGACAGGTGACTGAGCTACCGCACCTAGCTTCAACATGCCTGCAAGGTTTTGCGGTTGTTGGGGCTAATCTGCTGAGCGCGTGAGGTATTGCACCAGAATATTCGTCCTCTCCGCAAGTTTCCTTGTTGTAGTCACATTGCATGATTGCGGATATTTCAAACAGAACGGCAGCATTAGCCCCGGTTGCAGTCGCGCTTGCAGCAGCAGTAGCAGTGCTGGCGGTTGTGGTGGCGGTAGTGGTAGTAGTGGCTGTGGTAGTGACAGTCACAATCGTAGCGGTCGTAGTCTTGGTAGCGGTCGCGGCAGTGGTAGTGATGTGGTGGTGGTCGTATAGCAATTATTACGTAATAATAGCACTGGTGCTAGTGATGGTGTTCGCGGTCGTGGCGGAGGATTTAGATGTCAGCCCTTTCGGTGCGGGGTTTAGGTAAGTCTCGCGTTCAACTCTTGCTGCAGGAGCTGTGGGCGCGTGCAAAACGCGCAGCTTTCCGCGCGTCGGCGCCACAGAGATGTCTACATTACCGTTGGCAACCTTGGTCGCTGCTCTTTGCTAACTCCAGACCCCACATCCTGTGTCTTTCCTGAGAAGAGCTGTTCATTCATCTTCGACTCTTCAAACACCCACATGTCCGAGGGCAAGGCTGTTGGTTTCTCACTGTGTGAGTCGTTCTCAATTCGGGTCCATGCAAGGGGCTCGGATACAAATACCGAACAACCCTCAGTTCTTCAGACTCTCTCGCAACGCGGGCAAGGTCGTCGTCAGAAGATGATTCGCCTCCGAACCAGTCCTGGGTTCATGGTGAAAGGTATCCCCAGAATGATGATCATGATCCACGCTATAGAATGTAGAAACCGCGACAGAACGCTGAAGGATGCTCTCGTTCGAGCTACTTTACAGCAAAAATCAGATGCTTGCCTGGCCAGAGACAAGTCTCTTCAGTCGAGTTCAAGGCAAAGTCCACAGTATCTTACCGCTGAGTAGGTAACCTTTAACCTTTTGGGGCTTAAATAAACCTATCATAATTCAAAAGGTTAGCCTTTTTTGGCTAAGGTACTCGCTCCCTAAGCTAAACCCTAAACCCTTAAACCCTATACCCCAAACTCCTAAACCCCACCTTTTTTGGGCTACGGTACTCGGCCCCTAAGGTACAACGCCGGCAAACAAGAGACCTCTGCTGCTGTTGCTGTTTCCTTCTGCTCTCTGAGCCATCCGTAACCCTCCAGGTACCCACTATCTATCTATCTATGTATATATATATATATACATACATATATATATATATATATTTATTTATTTATTTATATACATATACATATATATACATATATATATATGTAGGGCCCTAGGGGCTCTAGTACCCTCTACAGACTCTATAGTAGGTACCTGGAGGGTTAGGGAATCGAACGAAAACGACCCGGAGCCCGGAATCCTTACAGCCCTGAGCCTTTGCCCCACACATAAACTTGAAGCAGAACAAGAAGTTCCTTTGCTCTTGTCAGCCTGAAGCTCAAAGCTCAAACTCAATCCTCTATCTGACATGCTAAGCCAGACCCCTACACAAAATTCTGAGCCCTAGCCGCTATAAAGCCTACATAAACCCTAAGCCTACATACCCCCTGCACACTCCAAAGCTCCACGCCGGGCCTGCCTAGGCGCGAAGCCTCCGCACGCGCCGAGGATGTCGAACGCTTGCAGAACCAGGTGGGACTGGTCCTCTTTTATCCAGACATACTGTTGATGATATAACTCCTGCATTACCTTAAGGATCCTCAACTATGGCAGTGATGGTATATTCCTTATTATGGGTAATGCAGGATTTTGATCATCAACCGTATGGGTAGTTCTCTAAATTAGGGTCCCATTTTAGGTCCCCAATATAGTACGGCACCCTTACAAAGAGGACCCTAAAAGGGACCCCAGTTTAGAGGACTACCCATCGTAGAAGGGCCATATAAGGGTTCGATAATAAGCTTGATAAGGGCCCGATGTTAGGATTTTGTGAAAGGTGAAGCAGAAGCCCTTAAGAGCCCGTTGCCCGGGTGCGTGCCCCCATGCCTGGCAGCCTGCTTAGTGGTTGTCCAGCTTGGGTGGTGGGTGGGCAGAGTATGATGATTCGCAGGTTATGAGCCCAAAGGCCTAAGCATGTCGGCAATGCATGTGACAAAGCTTTGCGCTTCATTGTGCAACTTCTCTTATGGCAACCCGCTGTGCTTTCTTGTGCACCGAGGGTAAGTCGGCCGGTTTGCCACAAAGAAGCCAGTAGTTTGAGAAACTCAGCTGGATAAGCGACGGCACTGGCGTTTCGGGAAAGCTGCGACGGCACCAGCAGAAGAATGAGCTGGAGGGGAGCTGCGACGGCCCTGACGCCGGAACGGGGCTGCGCCCCGGCTTTGGAAGACGAGGGAGCCGCGTGCAGAAGTCGTTCTCGAGTTGCTGGGCAAGTCATCCTTGGCGTGTTGTCGCGCACGGGCGCGCCCGACCTTCGGTGAAGCTGGAAACCTCGGCCACCGCCAGGTGGAAAGCTGAATCGGGGGAGGGTTTGCGTAGCCGGCCCAACACCGGGGATTGGATGGAAAAGAATCTTGCAGCAGAGACAATGGTTGTCTCCCACAAGAACCTGCAAGCTGCTAAGGTCTGGGGGAGCCCAAAAAGAAAGGCGACCTTGGCCAAGAAGTGCACCCTGCAGCCGGTAAGCGGTCAGCAGGCTGGGGGGAGTGTGAAAGGTGAAGCAGAAGCCCTTAAGAGCCCGTTGCCGCCCCCATGCCTGGCAGCCTGCTTAGTGGTTGTCCAGCTTGGGTGGTGGGTGGGCAGAGTATGATGATTCGCAGATTTATAAGGGCGCTATAAGGGTTCTGCAAGAGTGATAGTCATGAGTAGGGCTCTTTCAAGTTTCTTTCAGGTTCTATGATCAGCAAGGGGTTCTGTAAGCGAAAGCCATAGAATCGCCAGAATGGAAACTCCAACCGTAAAGCCCCAAAGTCTGAAATCACAACTCTCTACCCTAAGCAAGAGCCCTGAAAGGGCTCCCTCCAAAAAGGCCCCTTTCAGGCCCCCAAGATAGTACAGCACCTTTACTTTTGGGGACCCTAAAAAGGACCCAAGAACTATCCATATTAGAGGGGCGATATAAGGGTTCTATAGTAAGCCTTTATTAGTTAGCAGAACCCTTGCCCAT
>CAJNJA010030498.1:197-30752 GCA_905231915.1 Symbiodinium necroappetens
AGAGAGAGAGAAAGAGGGAGAGAGAGGGAGAGAGGGCTGAGCGAGAGCGTGAGGGAGGGGGAGCGAGAGAATCCGAGCGAGCGACAAACAGAAACGAGATGAAGAGAGAAATAGCGAAAACCCCCCTTCCATCAAAATAAAGCAGTCCAAGTCCGTAAATCCCGCACTTCCAAAGCCATACAAACAATAAAGAGTGAACTTCTCCCCAAAGAGGACTCTAAACTCAAGGGGGTCTGCAGAATGAGCAAAATGTCCCATCATAGTCCCTGACGAGTATGGTACAATGTGTCCCCCAAAACCTGGCTCGAATCATTAACGCCCCTTCACTCAAACCCTCATCATCTCCCTTCTAGAGCCTCTACCTTATGGAAATTCTCGAATTTGTTGAAAAGGGACCCTTTAAACGAGCCCTATTTTTCTATTTCTTAAGGCCCCGAGAGTTAAGAGCTCACAGCGGCAGGCCGAAGTGGGCGCCGCGCCCGACCGGCCCCCGGTTCAGCTTCAGGTGGAGGTCGGCGAGGGCTTTTGTGGGGGGTCTTAATTGAGGGTGTGGGGGTAATAGGGTTTTGGAGTTGAGACCAGGGAGAGCAGTACAGTAGGACTTTTGTGTTGAAGTTTCGAGTTCTACTGTTTCCAGCTTTTGAATCCGGCCTGTAAGGTTGAGGTTGAGGTCAGATGGGTGCGATCTCCTGAGGCTTAGGGTCCTAAGATTTGGAGTTAGAGCTGTGAATGTACCGTGTGTAGATGCAGCAAACATTTGTTCTGGTGCTTGTGTTCAAGTGTTTTGCGAAGTTAACAGTGTCGGATGTTAGGTCGTCGGCACTTCGGGCTGTAGAGTATCAGTATAGGCCTTAGGAGGTGGATTTGGCCTTTCGAAGCTTGTATGACATCCTGACTAAACCAGCTTGTAACTTAGACCCTAAACCCAGTTTGGACTGTAGTAACGTAGATTTTATACCTTATCCTAAAGCGGAAACCTGGGTCGAGAAGCCTTCGTGGGGCGTAGGGTTTCATGCTTTGTCTTGGCGTAAGCTCAGCCTACTTCCTCAAATCATTGTCAAGGCACCCTGACTTTGGGGTCTTATAAATAAAACGCTCTTGGCACGATTCTTCTTTGCTTACGATGCGCACGGCTGTGCACGCGTCTGCGCTCACGATCCGACTTGGAATAGGATTTCCGGTGCCCTGAACGCAGGCTTCTGGCTTGCGCAGGGAGCAGGAGGACAGTCAAGGCAGGAGCAATTTTTCGTTTCGGGTCCGGATCGATTTGCAGGGTTTGCGGGTGAGGTGTCTCCAGAGGCGTTCAATCGCGCGGGCTTGGCAATTCTCTCCTGGGGTTTCCAGAACGTTCGCATGGCTTCTGCAAAAAGTCCATGAAGAATTGCCCCCCCTCATAGTGGTTGACTTGGTGTCGGATTTCTTCGGGTTCTTGACCGGGCTGCAAGATGATGTTGGCATATCCGACTTCCGTGCGACCCCTGTTCATGTTTGGCCATGATGCTCGTATAAACCTATGTGCATGTGTGTGTGTGCGCGTGCATGCACGAGTGTCTCTCTCGTCGTTTTCAGGCAGACCCCGACCTCGAAAGCTGGCCTAGCTTCATAGAGGGGCAAAGAACAAGCAAGCCCAATCCAGATCTCAGGCCAATCAACAGATATCCGAGACCCTCGACACCCCACAAGGCCGCAATAGAATGTTGGAAGTCCCCTACGGAGCAGCGTCCTTTCAATCGAGCAAGACCCAAAAATCAAACGCCAGACCCGCAGACAAAAACACTGGAAGAGTCGGCGCTGATTCGTGAGCTGCAACCTCGAAACCCCAAAATCCAATCCTAAAGCCTCAACTGAAGGCTCGGGTTCGGAGCGTGAGCATGCCAGCTCTACTTCGTGGCGTCCTTGACAGTTGTTGATCACGGCCACCTATAAGGGGGTTATACCAGTCTAGAGTTGGGGATTCAGAGTTTACACACTCAAGCTGGCCAACCCTGAGAGCCCAAACTGGTGCCTGGGTTCCTCGCTGGGTAGTGCCATGCCACTTCAACCCGTGCACCTGTGCTTTAAGGTCGCCCTAGCTCGTGGACTCATGCAATACCAGATACCGACGAAGTGTGGACTTCGGGGACTCCTGAGAGGAAGCCGAGAGTGAGGGGCACGTGCTCCGAAACAGTTTCCCCAGATCCGAACCCTCATCCTAACTGGCCCTGACCCTTCTGAAGCCCGAATCCAGCCGAATCTACCGCCTGGACGCAATTCCTTCAGATCCCCGAGCGCGAAGCACCCGGAACTTTAAACATCGGGTACTGCCCGAAGCCCCGCTCTCCTAAGTGTAGAGTCGATCTCACTAGGCCCGAAACTCCAAAAGCACTCAACCAAGAATCCGAAGCCCTAAACGCCCTGGACACCTCAAGATCCGCTATCGACCTAAACCCAAAAGACACCCACAAGAAAAGCCAAGAGCCCGAAGAGCTCCGCACAGTCTTCGATTCACTGAGGCCGCAGCCCGTGGTCAAAGATGTGCCGGCCTTGGTGATGAAGCCTTCTGCAGGGAAACGGATGAGAAATTTTTCGGGGCTCAGGGATTTGGGGTTTAGAGTTTAGGGGGCTTCTTTTCGAGGTCTTTGGAAGGCCTAGGGCTCACAGGATTAAGGGTTTTTTCGCACTATACCGAGGCTTCCTGTGTTGTAGTAAAGAAGGGCTATAGGGTGTTCTGATACTAAGAGACTTCTGCAGATGCTGAGTCTATGACAGTCTATGTGTTTCGACAGGTTCGGATTCGGTAAGCTGAACTCCGCCAAAAAAACAAGGCGAGAGCTTTGGACGGTTTAGGGTTGAGGGCTACGTTGTTTCAGGGACCTATTTGCACTATGAAAGTTCTGACGTCCGCAGCGCGTGACCGTGGGATTGAGCTTAGCCAGCTTCGCCGCCACAACATAGGGTCAGACCGCAAGTGATCTCGATATCCGAGACCCGATAAACCCTGAAGCTCCAAAGTCATGAAGCCTGAATTCCCAGCTCCGATCCTAGCCTTAATCATTTAAACGCCCGCGCTGGTTGCTTTCAGGCCCCGACTGCTGCTGAGAAGCGAGGCAGGACGAAAGGGGTTAATAGGGCTCAGGGTGTTGGTGGGCCTACAACCTTTCAGTGTTCCGGCTTTCGGGTGGGGGTTTGCGGGTTGCAGGGTTGGCGGGGCTTCGGCTTGAGATGCTTTTGAGGTTGTGGTTCAGTTGTACAGGTCAGTCTAGGTGATGTGAGCGACGCCGCGTTTATTTGGGCTTTAGTCTCGTTGCGGTTCAACCTTTAGGGTATGAGGTTTCAGGCACAATGTCTAACGTTATTCGGTCACAGCTTCGATTTCTTCTCAGAGACAGCCCAAGAGCGTCGAATCCTATCCAAGGCTGTCTCCCGCCATAAGCCCGAAAGCCGTAAATCCTTAGATCCCTGAACCTAAAAGTTACATAAAGTTACATCCCTCAACCATAGCCGCTGTGGTTTGGGCCTCAACGGTTTCAGGGTATTGGGGGCTTTCAGGCTTTGAGGCTTGTGTCTAGGGTTTGTAAGCCAGTGATTTAGTATAGGGCTTTGTGGCTCAGGGGGTTCTGAACCAAAGCTCTTCCTGGCCTGTCCACGACTGAGGTGCTGCGCTCGCAAAATTGAACAAGCGTCTGAAGGCTGGCCCAGAAAATGCCGGGCAGCTCAGTGAAAGCTTGGTATCAAAAGGATTTCTGGACTATGGTTCTCGGCGTTGGATATTGGATTTTGGATTTAGGGCTATGGGGCTTTGAGGTGACAAGGAGCGGGTCTCGCGTTCCAGTTTAAGGGTTTCGGGGCAGCTTGAGAAATTGGCATCGAGCCGTCTAGTGGCTAGTGTTATCTGTGCCGCCTCTCTGGTGCATCCCGGATGAGCAGAGGCCTGAATTGAGGGAGTTCAGGTTTAGTGTTTCGGGCACGACTTAGCATGTGGACAAGTCGTAAGTTCTCCTCTTTGAGTGTACGACGAGGTGCCCTGCTGAAATTGCGAGGAGCTCCCCAATCGAAAGCTCGAGGTCAGCCTCTACCCACAGCCATATCCCGTAGGACGTCTCCCCTTCGCTGGAACGCCGGTTTCTGAATTCCCAACCATCCAAAGCCATGAGGGACCGTCTGCAGGATTCTTTCTAGCCATGCTTTCACCGTTATGCAGTTTTGCCAGTAGCCTCGGTAGCTCATATCGCTGCAGGCGAAGCATTTATACTGAGCGCCGATGCTGCCGAACTGGGGCGGCAACCTTGCAGAGCAAAGTTAGAGAGGCATCAGACCGGAATCTTGTGACTAGCCTTCATGCTTTACTATAGACTCCATTTGTTGTTTGCAGAAGGTTTTTCATCAACAGTTAGAAAACGGCTTCTGAATATCAGGATCCAACTGATTCGACTGCCCGGGAAGCAGAGCCCCTTGTTCAATCGGGTTTGGGGCTTTGTGGCTTTGGGACGCTCAAGATTGCTGTGATTCGCGCGTCTTGCAGGGTCTAAGATTACAGATTGCGGTTCACATCTTAACATGAGAGTTCCTAGTTAACCCCCACAGACCCTAAAAAGGCCAAAGCAGCCAAACTCAACTGGACTTTCTGGTGGCCCCGTGACCAGGTGCCCTGTATTGGGCATAGGTCCAAGCCCATGAAGACCTGAATGCCCCGGTGCCCTACACTTCAAACTTCAGAACGCAGAAGATTCTCGGTCCGAGCGCCTAAGCAAGTGGGAGGAAGATGCAGAGATGCGCAGGGCTCGAACCGAAAGCCAACCTTTGAACCCAAAATCACCTGCTCCCTATTCTTGTGATTGTTGGTCCTATATTGAGAAACAAGTGTCAGTAGAATGAGATCGAAAGATCGGACATCTCGTCAGACAACTGAGAAACTTAGATGAGAAGCAGCGCTGCAGAGAGAAAGAGCAAGAGAGAGAGAGAGAGAGAGAGAGAGAGAGAGAGTGAGAGTGAGAGAGAGTGAGAGTGAGAGAGTGAGAGCGCAGATGAGCCAGAAAAGTGTGCGAAAGTGGAGGCAGAAGTGGAGCCACATCTTTAAGCGGCAGTGGAGGCGAATCCAAAGTGCATGAATCCGCAACCCCCGGACTCTCAAACGCCCCTGACTTCCCATTTTCCAAAACCCTGAAGCCATCGACCCCAAACATAGAGGACTGAAGCAACTGCAATTACATCCCCCTTGCAGCGCGTGGTCCCTGTAAAGTTAGACTACCTGAGCATTCCTTTGTGATGCTATTTTCGGTATCGCAAAATATCGGTATCACTTTTGTGGTTTATCGCCGCTTCTTGATATTCGGCCGCTTTAGCGGAAATGTGGCCGAGCTTGGCAAGTCTCAGCATTATTCAAGCTTAAGGGTTAGGGATGTATATATTTATAGGTCAACCTATAGGGTTCCAAGCAGGAAACGATTTGGGATGTATATGTTCGGGATTTGCATAATGAAATTTACTGGTTTTCCTCTGTTGTTTGATCTTCGTTCATCGGGTGTAGGACCGAGCTTATAGGGTTTTATAGATAACCCCTCCAACATCCAGTGCGCAGCACAGTGCACACTTTTTCCCGGACCACGTGCCCTTCCTCGACATCTTCGTCCCGCCAGATGCTCAGCGATGCAAGTCGAACACACGACTCCATTCAGTCTTGTAGTGCATCAGAGACTTGGTAACTGTGCGGGCGATGGTCGTAGAGGGGTGGCACTTGCGGCTGATCCGGGATATGCGGCCAATGAAATCTTCATCTGACCAAGTGCTCCAACCTTGCACACATAACAGGGACCTACCTTGCATACTGCATTCGATGCTCATGATGCATACTGCATGCGATGCTCATGATGCTCTCTCGATAAGATAGCCAAGTAGCTAAGGCAGTTCATAATGACCGGGCTGCGGCTCTGCAGCTGAAGTTCGAGGTCATATCTTGGAGTGCATGCACTCTCCAACAAAACCCTAGGGATCTAGATAATTCTTTGCACTACTTAGAAAACTTATGCCACCTGTCTGAGCGAAGCTGCATGATTTCCGCCTGCATATGGAACTTCGGTCGTATGCGATACAAAGGCCACTGGAGTTCTGCGCATTTCCGGGCTAGTCGGGTGAAGCCTTCCTCAGTTTAGAACGATGTTGTATGGAACCACGGAACCACAGGTGCCCCTCTACCTTAAGCATTAGGGATGATGAACCCGCACAGAACCCCGTGGCCAAGGTTCGAGCATCTTCCAACCGGCTTCCGCCGATGTTGCAGCCTGGGCCCTGGTCAAAAACACACCTCCTTTGTAAAGGGTTCGGAAGTGCACTCCACAACACTGCATGGTCCATTGAAGCAACTTGAAGAGCTCGAGGTGTTGGGGATCCTAGGTTATATAATAGCCTCAACCCTAAACCCTTAAGCCCTAAACTCTAAACCCTTAAGTCCCTAAACCCTATAGGGATTGTCATCGTATATAGGGCCTGGGGCTGAAAAAATAATGGTTTGTACTATGCCAAGAGAGTTACAAGCGATGCCTGTTGCACACGAGTTGTCACCTCTTCCAACCAGCCATTCATAACACCGCAGTCGAAGCCCTTTCCACAGCCGCCAGGATACTCTTTCAACCTACATGGTGGGTCACTATTTGAATCGACTAGTTGCCTCGGGTTTAGGGTTTATGGCTTCTGTACGGCTGTATAGCATTGTAGGGTTTAGTCGGTTTACTAGTTGTTAGCATTGGAGGTGGTTTGTAGCCAGGGCTTATGTACGGCGAGGTGCGTCTCCACCTTCAGGGTTTTGAGGCTGAAGTTGGTGATTGATGTTGACTTGCCCTTTCGGTGCACGTAGTCCCTGAAGTCTGTATATGCAGCATCGAGTGCTTCCTGAATAGATCGCCCAGAGAAAACCCGTAGACGGCACAGAAGAATCAAGCTGGATGCCGCAAGATCTTTTCCCCATCCCACTATGGCATACGTGTGAGCCACATCCGGCTTGATGGTTGATGCGTTGTCCAAGATTGTAGGTAGCTTTCTGAAAGGCCAGGGAGGTTCGGTCTCTTTGAATGGACTGGGCTTCGGATCTTGCGCATGGGCAGCGGCGAGGGCTTCCTTTGAGCAGTCATACCACTCCTGTAGATGCCAACTACTAGCTAGATAATATATCCTAAGCACCTTCTATAGCATAAGATCTTTTATAGGCTAGGGTTTAGGGTTTAGGGTTTAGAATATAAAATTTACATAACAGCTTTTACTAGTGCGAACCAGGTTCTTCTGTCATACAAATATGACACTTGTACTTGGAAGTAAACCCGGATGCCAAGCCCATGGCTTTTCTAAGAAACGGCCAGTCTCCTTTGACCGCTAGCAAGGCCACTCGAAACCGAATTGCACGGCCTTTGTGTATCACCTCATGGAGCAGCTTCTGTAGTTCGCGACTGAACAAATTCTACAAACACACCAACCCCAGGCTACAAAGCCTAGCATCCAAAGCCGAGGCCGAGAAGCTTCCACGCCGTCACGATACAGCTGTGCAAGGTCGCTCGATAGTGCATCCAGAAGGACTCTCAGTGTTTCGTCACCACAATACATCTCGGACGGTATACACGTGTAGAGCATCCTGCTGGTGAACGAGTGCCTTGTTGGTTCTAGCGGGGAATTGAGAACGGCAGAGTTTTTGGCCAACATATATAATATTAAAATTGCAATACTCGAATGTCGACAAGATACCCACTCATGTTGAGAAAACCCAGGCCCTTAGCCCCAATGACTGGTTGGACAGAAAGACATATGATAGGCTTCTTAACCTTTCCTCTGCCCTCATCCCCATGTATGGCGAATGGTATGAGGGTGCCAGCGATCTCATCGAAGTCCTCCCTTGTAAATGCATCGAAGGACGGGTGAGTGCACCGATATTGTTGCCAGAACTGCTTGAGCATTGTAGTGTATGCTTGGACTCCATCCAATGTATGGCCCCCTAAAATAGGCTGTCCTCCAATGCTAAGCGCATACTCTACCCACGAGCTCGGAAGCAAAGTTGGAAAAGACCACTCCTCTTGTAGCACTCTGCCCTTCTTGATCACTCGGATTGGTGCATCGACCCCAGTGATTCTCACCGGCAGACAATGCCCTTGCCGCTGAATAAGTCGATACAGGCTGCGGGAGGCGTTGGAGGATCCAGGTGCAGCCAATAGCTTTAGAGACGGGTCTACCGGTCCTTAGCCCAAGGCTTAAACAAAACCCCTACGATAGAAACGGCTGTGTATAACTATGCATGGGTTTAGGATTTAAGGGCTTAGGGCTTGGGGGGTTTGGGCAAGGTAGGATGTAGCCATCGAACTTATCTGACCACGTCTCCTTGCTTCTGCATCTTGCGGGAGGCCACTTGAGCTATCCGGACAACACGTTCAGCACTTTCTGCCTAAGTCCAATGTTCGCAACATAGAGGAAAATAAGAAATCATATGAAGATCTAAGGAACCCCAGTCTGGAAACCAACCAGAAGCTCATTAGCCAGGTCATCGTCGTCGCTCAGATCGTCTTCATGCGTAGAAAGGCCTGCGTGCTCAGCAAGGGATTGCAGCTTTAAGTCTTTGGGGTTTATAGGGGTCAGGGTTCAGGGTTTGGCTTTCGGACTGCAGTCGACTTTGGGCTTGGGGGCTGGGCTAGATAGGAGACCCTAAGCTAGAGGTACCTTTTGTCATAGGGTCGGGTGGGATCTACTCGGTTTAGATCTGGGGTTGTTATATATTATAATATATTGGGGATTCACGATAGGCCCGACCTCGTGCATCTTCAGGAGCATCTGCTGGTTGTTCTGGAAGCATGCCTTCCACAACAGTACTAGATTAGCTTATGATTTCGGTGTGGGGTTTAGGGTTTAGGGCTTATAGGGTTTAGGGTTTAGGGTTTGTAGCTGCATGGTCCGACATCGTGTACCTTGTGCAGGAGCATCTGCGGGTTGTTGTCGAAGCATGCCTGTACGGATGTACATGTACGTTTGACTTGTCTTCGTACTACTTCAGCTGTTAACATATTGGATCTGCAGAGAGCAATCGCTTTGCACATGTGCAAACATGTCCACTCTTTGCAGTATTTCTTGCTCCCTCTTTCTCTGCACAGCCTCCCCGCGTGTGCATCGGAACATGAACTGCTAGCGGCTAGCGCTGAGCACACAGCATCACACGATTCGGGTAATTAAACGTTGCGGGTGCAAAGCATTTGATGCACCAGCTTTGTCAAGCTTGAAAGCAGGCTTGGCCGAACTTCCCTCATTTCTTCTCCTTCTTGGATTTCTTCGCCGTCTTCTCCTTTTTCTCCTTTTTATCCTTCTTCTCCTTGTTGGCCGGCTTGGCCGTCTTGGCTTTCGACTTCCCGGAACCCGTCGCGGGCTTCACACCCCTTAGAGGGATTGAGGGTTTTGGGGTTTAGGGTTTCGGACTAGTACGATCTCCCGATTTGAGAGCTTACGGCTTGGGGCTTTTGGGAACAAGATGGCTTGAGGGATTTAGGATCTTATTCGAGAGCTTAGGGCTTATAGGGGTTGGTAGGGATTCTATAGAATTAAAAAAGTTAAATGTATATAGGGTTGTAGCTAGGGTCACAGAACTCAGGATTTGGGGTTCGTAGGGTTTCGGATGCAACTTGTTATAGCATCTTCAGGGTTCGAGAGCTTAAGGGTTTGGGGCTTAAGGTTTGGGATATAGCTAGCTTGCAATCTAGGATCTCAGGTTGTTGGAGCTGGAGGCTGAGGGCTTCCAAGACCCACCCATGTGTGTCAGGCCCGACTGCATTAATAATAGTAAATCTAAATAATTAAATGAATATATATATATATAAGTTCATAACTTGTAATCATATATATATATAATATTTATTTATTCATATAATATATATATATATATTCATATGGCAAATATGACAAGGGTCCGAGATCTCACGATGTAGTTGTTCATGATAAGATCCTGCTTCGTCACCTCGGCGAACATCTTCAGGATGGAGTCCTGGAAGGGCCTGCAAGGAAATAGGGCTTCAGGGTGCACAGTGCGAGGGCTGTTGAGTTAGACCAAGCAGCTTGTCCAGCGGGCGGGTGAGGGCATCGGATTGTTTCTTGGTGAGATCATCAAAGCACGTCTGGAGCTTCTCGAGCTGGGCCTTGATTTGGTCCCGGAGCCTCAGCAGCAGCAGCAGCAGCAGCAGTGCAATCGTTGTTTCGGGTGGCATATATAGGATCCATTAATGCAAGCAAGCATCCCTTCGGCTCGGGCCCCATCAGCAGCATTGAGACGGTCCTGTAGGGCACGAGGGGCTTTGGGTATGCAAGCTTTGGGGCTTTAGGGTTTTACAGCTATATTAGTGTATGCACATACCCCGGAGCACAGTCCAGCACATCTTCGTAGTTGTCGATTTTCCTACCCAAGATCTCCAAGTACTCCGGCAGCAGGGAAACCGGGCTGCTGGTTTGCGATAGGCTTGGGAACACCAGCCTTATCAGAGGCGAAGCTTAAGTTTTGAAGGTTTAGGATTTTAAGGCTTAAGGGCTCAGGGTTTGACAGGTTGTGCATTGCCAATGGAGATGCAAGCTAGTAGCTTGAAGGATGCACTAGAAGAGAAAGACTCCAACTGCGCTGTTGTACCACCATTGCTGCTGGAGGCTGGGGCAGCAACACCATTCATCAATGCTGCATCCTCAGCATCTATGTCCGGTGTATCCTGCTGAAGCAGAAAGCCGCTGTCGTCCTCAACAGGATATAATTTCAATGCGTGTGTGTGTGTGTGAACATACCCAGGCATATTGCATGTATGTACGTGTATACAATATATATATATATATGTATATGTATATATATATACATATATATACGTGCATATGTATATACATATGTATGTATAATATACAGGCATATGTGTTTGCGTGATATGCACCACTAAGTCTGTGCTGATCTGTGATGGGCAGGGCAAATACCATGCATCATCATGTGCAAAAACACAGGTCTCCTCGAGCTCAATTGTGCCACCCATCTCCGTCTCCTGGGTGGTTGTGTCCTGGGCCTCGAACTTATCGGTAAGTACCAGGCGAGCCTCCTCTTCGCCGTGCACCGGGTTGCGGCGAAGATTTTTTGTCTTCCCCGCCCAAACCCAGGCTGCAGTAACCATCTTCCTCACCAACCAAATGCACGAGAAATTGGAAAATATCATATACCCACATTGCAAAGCAACTCAGCTATACGACTGAGAACAAGACGCTGTCCACATCAAGACGTTCAAAAGGTAATGCTTGGTGACCCATTGACCGGCTTTGCATTTGCCGAAGCTAGCGGTATGCGTTTTCTTGATGTGCACCTCGACTGCTTTGAAACTGCCGTGAGTCTTGAGGAGCTCCCGGAGCTTGAGGCCTAGGCCACAAACAGAAAGCACTGAACACATATGTGGATATATGCATGCGTAACGGCCCAGCTGCGTCCCTCTGCTGAGCGGTAGAGGGCGAGAGCTGCATCAGAGCACTTCAGACTTCCACATTTTTTTGGTTCGAAATATCGCCGCATCCTCGGAAAAAAATCATGCACTAGCATGCCATGATATCACTGCACATGATCGCTTGTTTAGCATAACTTCAACCGAAATTCTGCCAATAGCTCGGACTCTTGGATCGCGGTCGTTCAGAAGTACCCGTGGATGTTGCATTGGAAGACGACGGAGGGGACACACTGGGCGGGGGGGATCCAACACGGCTCCCGACATCGACATCGGTTGCCTTTCTCTTCAGCGGCGTCGCCGGCTTGTGTCCTGTCTTTGTCGGCGGCAAGGGATCACCTGCGTTTGTCGGCGGCAAGGTCTGGCTAGGGCCTCCATTTGTCGGTGGCAAGGGATCACCTGCGTTTGTTGGTGGCAGGGTCTGGCTAGGGCCTGCGTTTGTCGGTGGCAAGGGATCACCTGCGCTTGTCGGCGGCGGGGTCGGGGTAGGGCCTGCGTTTGTCGGCGGCAAGAGAGAGCCTGCGTTTGTCCGCCGCAAAGTCTGACTCGGGCGTGGGCGTGCAAGTCGCATGCTCTTGCTGGGCCGAGGGTTCGTGACTGGCTCGGGGCCTAGCGAGGTCTTGTCGGGCTCAGCCGCTAGGTCCTTCTTCCTCACATAGGGGCACTGGGCATCTTCGATATTGCTGTCATACGAGTTTCCACTTTTCAAAGACATCGATCGATCTGGTGAGTGTCCCAGAGGCACAGGCAAAGCGCCTGCCAAAGCATCTTGCGAAACCATCTTTGCAATGGCTGGGGCACCTGAGATCCGACTGTGTACATGTCTGTTTTCTTAATATATATATATATATTATAACACATATATATAATATTATATATATAATATATATATATATATAGGGGGGGGTGGTGGGCGGTGGGCCAACCGGTGGGTTGGGCCTGGGTTGGTGGGTTGGTGGGTTGTATGTTTGTGTGGGTGTGTGGGTGTATCCGTCGGTGCATGCTATGTATATATATATATGCATTCTGCGATATTGCATATGTAGATATATATGCACGACCACGTTCATTCAAACTCTATACTACATGCACAGATATATGCCTACACAGGCAGACACATTCATGCACACACACACACACATGCATGTGTGCTCATATAACATGCATATACAGTACAGGCAAACATCTACACACACACACATATATATATATATAGAGATACACATTCTATACAAACATATGCAATGCGAGCATGCCTGCATGTGTGCTAGTAGAACAACACACATACATATATACATGAGCATCTATACACACACATGCATACAAGTGTAAATGCATGCATACATATACATGCATACATACATGCATGCATACATACATACATTGCATACATCATCTAGTATATATATATAGGATACATTGTAAATATACCATTTACATACATACACACATACATAGCTATATATATATATATATATATATGTGTACATACATGCGAGGAAGTTACAGCATGCAACTAAGTGCCTCAGTTGCATTTAAAGATTTCGAGTTTACACATACGGACATACATACATACACACACATACATTCATGTCATACATGCATGCATACATACATACATACATATGCACATACACAAACATGTATACATATATATATATACACACGTATCATACATTACATGACTACATACTATACATACATTATAAATACATACATGACTACATACATACATACATACATACATACATACATACATACATACATACATACATACATATTGCATGCACACATATGCGATCCCTCTAAAACCCTTAACACTGCAACCCGAAACCACACCATGGTAAATGCAGACATAAGAACCTGCAGGTGGCGAGCCCACATCGTCTTTACGACCAGAGGACCGGCGGGTTGCGAGCTGAGCCTGAAGGGCTTGGATCCTGGCTTTGGAAGCCTTAGTGGTCAGCGGGGTTTGGTCGAGGTTAGTCTGCGGGTAAGACACTGGTTTAGGGGTTTAGGGTTTAGGGCTTTTTGGGTCTAGGGTTTAGGGCTTTTAGGGTTTAGGGTTCTTAGGGTTCAGGGTTTCGGGTTTAGGGTTTAGGGTTTTCAGGGTTTTTAGGGTTTAGGGTTTAGGGGAATCTCGGTGGCATATCATACTGCTGACAAACAACTGCAATGCGAGCTTGCAAATCAGTCTTGGAAGTCTGATCAGCCATCGAGTTGCGATCAAGCAGTGCAATCCCTTCCTGCAAGGAATTACAAGACCCTCTCCGGGAAGCCATGGGCACAAAGCCTACACCTGGAAGCTGTCCGGACACACAGACAAGCCAGCATGTTAACAACTGCATGACCAAGCACTGGGAACATCATGTTCTGCTTGCACAGCCACTGAGAGCCCGCCTTTTGCCAGGAATTGCGGGCATCCTTCCCTTCTTCGGCTTCTACGAGGCCAATGCTCGAATTTAGGGACGCTTCTTTTGAAATCCAGCCGAAGCCTAAATTGGGTTTGATACGTTTTTTGGGTTTGCGGCCGGTTGCGGTTATTTGCGGCCGGGTTGCGCTTTTTTGCGGCCGCTCTGCGCGTAAAAAGGTCCGGGGCTTTTGTACTTAGAGCACCTGATCGACCCTAAACCCAAAAGAGTCCGGCCGATTTGTGCTACAACACCCAAACAGCTCCCACCAGCGCCTTTAAACTAGTCTTCGCGAGGGGCCCCGGATCTACGTCTGCGGGAGGCCTTCGGGGGCCCTGCGTCCAAAAGCCTGCTTCTAAAGCCCTTCTCGATAGTCTTGGCAGGTGTTGCGGGGTTGCGGGTTTGCGGGTTGCGGGTTTGGGCGAGGGCATTATTAATAAATTGGGGTTTGAATAATCTATATATAGGGTGGCATAGGTTCCTGGGCTTCGGTTTCAATGGCTGGCCTAGCTAGTTTTGTGGGCTCTCGGAATTGCAGCAGGCTTTTGAGGCGGCCTGTTCCTTCGAATTAGGTTTCCCAGGGGCCTGGATCCGAACTACACATGAACCCTTAGGCTTCCAAGTCTTCGCATTTGGGGGAGCCGGATCAAGGGCCCAAGCTTAAACCTTCGAACTAATTCGTAGTTGCAAGGCCCGGCGAAAAGGATAGGCTGCCACCTGTGTAGTGGGCCTTGTGCCATTAAGCTAGCCTAAGCCACTAAGCCCTTGATTAGGCTGGCTCTGTGGCCCGGGCTCAATTTGGGGTTTAAGGATTTTTAAAGTTTAGGGTTTAGAATGAATATATATATATATACATACACAATATATTATATATGTAATAAATAAATAAATAAATAAATATATATATATATATATTATATATTGTATATTATATTATTAATAATAATAATATTATTATTATTATTATATTCTTAGGGTTTAGGGTTTAGGGTTATGTGGTTTGGCTCGCACCCAAAGCCCTATGCTAAGTCCTTCTAGCAAGGCCTGCAACTTAAGACTGCTGAAGTAGCTCTTGCAGTTCACTTCGCAGATCATCAGACCCGCATGCCTTGGGTATGGCGGGCGGTTCTGCTTGTTTACATGAATACCATCTAGAGCCAAGGCACAGCACCTAGAACTTCTTCCCGGAATCGTTTCATCGAAGCGAGCCAGCTGTCTGGTATCCTAGGCTGTGTTATCACTGCATGTAGCAGAAAGCACTGGCTGCAAAAACCGGGCAGCTTGTTGAACCAAGAAGCATCACATGCTTGCATCCGTAAAGGTAAAGAAACACTTCGTGAACACGACTGTCCAACCACAAGTCGCCCATTGGGAGATCATCGAATATTTCCCGGTCACTCTTCCGGTAATCTACGGCCTGGCAACCTCGTAGATCACCCCGAGCGGAAGCCGGCATCGCCCGCCAATTTTCGTAGGCTTTGAGGAGGTTCTCCCCAAATTTCGTGGTGTAGGCACTTGGCGCTTAGGCTCAGGCGTGAGGGTTTTCGGCTCAGGGTTCAGAGTCACTAGCATGCTTTGTTATAGGGTTGGGTTTAGGGTTAGGGTTTCGGGTTTGGGTTTAGGGTTAGGGTTTCGGGTTTGGGTTTAGGGTTTAGGGTTTTTTGGCAATGCTGTTGGGGATGTAGCAACTGCTGCGTGGCTGAGAATCTGATTGCAAGGTTTGGGTCTTTGACTCCTTCCTACCTACCTACCTACCTACCTACCTACCTACCGACCTACCGACCCACCCCGACCGACCTACTAACCTACCCAACGAACCTACCCAACTACGTACCTAGCTACCTACCTACCCACCTACCTACCTACCTACCTACCTACCTACCTACCTACCTACCTACCTACCCCACCGAACCTACCTACCTACCACCGAACCTACCTACCTGCCTACCTACCTACATACCAGCTATATGTTTATATATATATATATATTAATATATATATATATATATGTACCTATATAACCCATTTATGCACCCGCCTTAGCTATGACTTTTGTTTATATATGTCTATCATATTATATATATATGGAAGTATATACGTTAGTCTGTAGATAGCTAGCATACATATATATATATACACACATATATATATATATATACCGGCCTTATTTACACTTGCTGCAATAACGGACCCAGAGCTATGGCAGCAATGTGAAAAAGATCGGGCCACCACACTAATGCACCGAAGTTATATATACATATATATATATAGATAGTTGTAGAAACAAACAAACTCATCGGTGGCACCCCTGCACCGCCCTAAACCCTAGCCCTGCAAGCACCAAGAAGCCTACTCTTTTTCCCAAGGCAAAACACCTCAATAGCTGAAACCGGATAGCCCTAAATATAAGCCGAAGACCAGAACACTCAAGATCGGAACACCCCAAGCCACCCAACAAAAGATCCCAAACCCCTCCCTCTCTCTCTGTCTTGTCTAGGTCTCTCTCTCTCTCTCTGCCCCCGGTGTCCCTCTACCTCTCTGGCCCTCGCCTTGCTTCTACTCTGAATCCCGACAACCCTCGATTCCCAAAACCCTTGATGACTAGCGAGGCGCCCAGATTGCTTCAGCTCCTTCTTCTGGCCAGTGAACTTCATCTTGCCGTCTTTGCCAAGGTGCCGACCTGGGTTGAGCATGGTTCAAGGCTGAATTAAAGTGTATGGGTTTAGGGGGCAGGTAGCTATCGGGTTTCTGGTTCAGGCGTGGCACGAACTGTTGTGATCTTGGTGAGCTTGGCTTTCTCGGCTTTGCTAAGACGTCCAAGGTCCAGCTCGGAAATGGTGGCCATAGGCGATAGAACAATAGTTCTTTTGGGGGATCCGCAACCGTGGTGCATCATCCAGAAAGTCTGCTCATAAACCTGAGGACTCATGCACTCTAACTAGGGCTCAAGGTATGGTAACACTCGATCAGTTGAGAAGCCTTTACAACCCGGTTGGTCATCCATTGCCATCTTTGGTGGTTCTTCAGCAAGCTATGAACGGGCTGCTCTATCATCCAAGTGCAATGTCGAGCAAGCATAAGGAGCAGGAGCAGCACAAGCCTCGCGTGGATTCCGAAAAACTAGTTATATGATCTGTATATACTACACAGCTAGGACATAAATGCCAAAGACTGTGTGAACATGAGTGGCATGGCCTGCTCACCAAGCTGTAGTTCGAAGACACCCAGTCGATCCCCATTCTCCCAAACGGGTTTATGCTCGACCGCATGCTGGTGGATCTTGCTGGCATGCCCCAGCTGGAGCAATCGGGGCCGACGAGGTTAAACCCGTCGGGGACTTCATTCATCACGACCCAGCAAGCAATCCTTAAGACATATGCATGACTTGCCGACACCATGCAAGAACTATAGGTACTGAACTCACGAACAAAATTGCAGCCATCACTCGTGAAGCCCGAACTTTTGAGAAAGTCCATGGGGCCCCCGTAGACCTTGTCGAAGCTGGCGGTGCGGTAGCCTTTGGCATGCCTGGGGTGGGATTCATTGATTTGTTTGCATGGAGTGTTGTTCGGCATGGGTACACTAGCAAATGAGACCGTCACCACAGTTGCGTAACTTTGCCCTCTCCGGCAAACAATTCAAAGAACTCGTAGGTCCCATCATAGGATAATGTTTCCATCCAGCGAAGCAACAATACCTAGGAGGTGGGCAGGCTTTTGAAAACACAGAGGGAGCGAGAGAGAGGCAGAGAGAGAGAGAGAGAGAGAAAAAAGAGAGAGAGAGAGAGAGAGAGATCTCTAGGGTTGGGTGCAAGTTGGGTTTGGGGTTTTAAGGGATCACGGTGTATAGCAGTTCTAGCTAGGGTTCCGGGTTTGGGGTTTTAAGGGTTCAGGGTTTATATATAGTTCCATAAGGTTCCGGGTTCGGGGTTTAAGGGTTCAGGGTTTATTTTTTAATATATAAAGCTAGGTTCCGGGTTTGGGGCATAAGATATATAGGGTTCAGGGCTGTTTGGGATTAGGGCAAGCAGGGCAGTATTGCAAGATAAGCGGCTGTGGCAATGAACACCTGGGCTCGCTTCGTCTTGTGCTTTCACGGGTACGTGTGTACGATTTTTCCGAGCAGCCTTTGGCGCTTGCACTTGCACCAGGTTTGCAACCAACGAGCTCTCCAGCTCCATTGCACACACAAGATCGGGAAGCTCTATCTAGAGGCCCTGAGTCCAAACTGTGCGTTCTCGTCCAGGCAATATACACTTGCTACAATGTACATATGCAATATGCGGCTTCACATGTTCAAGACCCCAAGCTCAAAACCAGCTGCATGCAGAGAGGTTCTCACTCAAGCATGACCAATCTGCCCACGAAGCTTCAACAGAAAGCCGCCTGCAAGGCAACTGCGAACTTGCCACTGGCGAACACGAGGCTGGCGTCGTGGAGGCATCCTGGCAAGTGGGGTTGGGTTTTGGGTCCGCACTACGTGCACACATACATCGGCGGGCGAAGCAATGCAAGCTGCATGGTTCTGTATTTTCACACAGACGGCGAATCTTGAGCACGATGTTAGCACCGGCCCGGAACTTGAAACCCCTGGTGCGAGCACCTATCCCCACAGCAGACAAACTGGCAAACTCCAAAAGGCTTGCACGTCTGTGCTGCTGGATAACCCATGGATGTTCTTGCTGCATCCACGTGAAAACGTACAGTCACGGCTCCACAAATCAGGACGTCTTGCTGTATGCCTGCACACACACACACAGACAATTCATTAAAGAAAACATAAGAACATGCATGGGCTCTCTCCACGACACAAGTGCACAGACACACCTCCTTTGCAGCACGTCTGCATTCAGCATCTGGCTTACCTTCATCCTTTGCGCTTTTAAAGGCTTTGTGGTATGCAACGGATTTCCGGCTCTTGGCTTCCTTTGCAAGCTGTTCCTTACTTTTCTTCTTGGTGGCTGTCGCCTTGGCTTTCGCCTTACCTCTGGGCTTGGCTTTGGCCTTGGCATCTCCTTTCTCCTTCTTCGAAACCCGGCTCTTGGCATCGTCTCCCTCCTCTTGCTCCTCCTGTGACATCTCCTCAGCATCTTCATCCTCATCATTCTTTGCCTTGGCTCCCCGACCCCTGCCACGTCCACGCCCTCTGCCCCGCCCACAGGCAGTGGCTCCACGACCGCCCCGGGGCAGACCACGGCCTGCTGGCCGCTTGAAGCTAACAGGCTCATCCTCGTCATCATCATCACTCTCAGCGTCCTCTGAAGCACTTCGGTCGGGCTTGGAAATCAAGACTTTGCACTTAGCTTTTGCTTTCGCTTTGGTTTTAGCCTTGGCCCCACTCATCCGATTCTGCTCTGCAGGACATAAGGCCTTTGCATCGCCTGAGGAAGGGCAGGGTGGCAAGACTGGCGAGCCATCTGCTTCAGTCGGGACTTCCCCTTCGGGTTCGGTCGGGGTGACAGCATCGGATTCAGCTGGAATCGGAGAGCAGCTGCGATCCTTAGGCAGGCGGGGATACATTTAGGGTTTAGGGTTTCGGGTTTAGGGTTTAGCTATAGGGTTTATAGGGTTTGATGTTTTGGGTTGGGATTGTATGCACCACTGATTTTTTCAGGATACAGCCATGCATGCTATTCAGCTAAACGGCATCCCCATTTGGATCGTAGTGAAGGGTGACGTGGCTCCGAACTTCATCAGCACTGCCATCATCATCAGCATCATCATCGGGATCTGTCGCCTGAGAGCCCTCCTCATCAACCTGGCCCAAGCGAAGCAGGGCTGGCTGTCCCGAGCCAGCAGCCTTAGCCTCTGCGCTCAGGTGCTCGGGCTCCGCCATCTCGAAGAGCTTGCTGTCGAGGCTCACCATCTCCATGTCGTACGGAAGAGTATCGAAGCAGTCAGGTCCTAGGCTGCGCGTATAGGGAAGGAATTGCATTTAAATATTGATTACCGGGGCTTGTATTGTACATGTACAGTTCAGCCAAGGGTCCAGTACCTGAAGGAATGTCCGTCCCAGCTAGCAATGCACTCTTTGCCACTGTCTCAGCATCCGGACTGGTTCGAGGCCTCTTTGGCAAAACCTTCTCTGGGGTTTGCTGAACCTCCTCGGGTGCTTCTACACGGGGCCTCTTTGCATCGCTTGCTGTTGCTGGCAACACCTTCTCTGAGGGCTTCTGGGGTGCTTCTACACGGGGCCTCTTTGCATCGCTTGTTGTTGCCGACAACACCTTCTCTGAGGGCTTCTGGGGTGCTTCTACACGGGGCGTCTTTGCATCGCTTGTTGTTGCCGGCAACACCGAGGGCTTCTGGGGTGCTTCTACACAGGGTCTCTTTGCATCGCTTGCTGTTGCTGCCAAGACCTTCTCTGAGGGCTGATGGGGCCTCTTGGAAGCCTCAGGTGCTGAAGCCTCAACCCAGGATGCCTTTGCAGCTTCCTCCAAGCTCAAGACTTTTGCTTGCATAATCTGCTCTTCCTCTAGAGCAACCAGCCTTTCAAGTTCCGCCATCTCAGCCTCCAGCATCATTGCTTCCAGCTCTCGTTGCTCCTGGGCCAACAAGTCCTGGAGTAGATGGCCTTCGGCCTCCAGATCCTTAAGCTCCCTTAGCTCGGCCAAGGCCTCAGCCTCCAAGCGAGCCTCAGCCTCTGGCTTAATGCACTTCACAGCCTTGATAGCAGCTATATCTGGACTGCAGGAATCACAATTCAAGCAGCGGTAGCCATGTGTTCTGCACTTGACGAAATAATGCTCGCCCCTCTTCTTTGCTTCAGACCGTGGTGAGTAAGGCAAACCTCGGAACTAAGCAAACCACATGGGAAACCACATGCACCACCACTGCTGCCTTGAAGCCTTTCGGAGGTGGCGTCACGATCATACTCGAGCCGGAAGATACGGAAGCCGTGCCACGAGGAACCACACCTGCAGCCGAGATTTAGGGTTTGCATAGTATCTCCTAGGGTTCAGGGTTTAGGGTTTCCAGTTTAGGGCTTAGGGTTTAGGGGTGTAGGGTGTAGGGTTTAGGGTTTATAAGACAGATTGTGCCAGACATGCAGCCTGGCAGGCTCAGCTTTGCAAGCTTCTTCTCATCAAGCACCTAGGCTAAGCGCCGATCACATTGCTAGCTATGCATGCTATAAAGTAGCACCCGAAATCCCACATCTCAATCCCGCGAAGGTATTCCGAAACCTAGACCCCGGAATCGTCAACCCCATAAGCCCTTGCGCACAATCACCGGTGCATCCTGGTGGCTTCGGCTGTGGCTTTCCCGTGCGACTCGAGTTTTGGTTTCGGAGACTGGTTGGTTGCGGCATGTGGTTCGGTTGGGATCGAGGCTTCAGCAGGTGGAGCTAGGATGGGGGATTCGGCAGCATCTGCTTCGGTAGCTGCTACGATCCGGGCTTCGGTAGCAGGTGGGGCTAGGGCTTCGGGAGCCAGGATCGGGGCTTCGGTAGGCGGTGCTAGGACCGGGGCTTCGGTAGAAGGTGGTGCTAGGATGTCATCAACTTCTGCATCCTCCTCCATGGCCTCTGACTCCCCTGCTTCATGCGACCCGGAGGAAGAAGAAGACGTGTCTTCCTCGCGACCACCAACGGACGAAGTGCCGCCTCGGGTAGCAATCGGAGTTCAAAGGGTTTAGGTCAGGGCTTAGGGAATGCAAGGTTGAACTGTTGAAAATCGGATCGGGTTTAAGGCTTATGGCCTCGGGGTGTAGTGTACATTTTCACAATGCTGTATACGGGCATCGGGGTATGAACTGATTCGGGCTAGGTGCTTTGCGGAATAGGAATGCCCGATGCATCGAAGAGCCGACGGACACCAGCATCCCTCGGGGTGTGAGGGCGTTTCGCGACCTTCGCGAAAATCGTCACCATATTTCGAACTATCCAAGCTTGCGCCTGCAGCTCGGGACCTGTCAGATACATGCAGCCGCAAATGCAAATCAATCGGAGCTGATTGTATGTGTATTTTTCCGCCTCCGGGAGCCTTCCTTGTCCGAGGAAGATTCAACATATAAAACCTCGACAAATACTCCGCAATGATTGGCACGGTCGGCCGAAGACCTGGGGATACAAGGGATGTGCATGTGCTACACGATAGCGGATCAGGTCATGCTGTATATGTACGTTAAACCAAGAAACCAACGTGGCTAATCAGGGGAGCAAGGAGGTCGATATTGTCAGCCAATGAAGCTCGTCCCAGATGTTCATACTGCAAGATCACAAGCTTGTCCTTCAAAAGTTGATTCATGATGACTGGACTAGCTTTCCATGCCGAAAGCACTGGGCAGCCAGTGTCGGCCATTGCATCCGCACACATTTGCAAGAAGCTTCTTAGCCTATAGGCTATATATCCTTTATACGACCGATGGTTGCCATACCACACATGTTCATGAACATTGGAGCCTTGCGGGCCGCAGAGATTGGAAGTTGACAACACATCGAGGCTCAAGCTCACTTCAACATCGCAACATTCTCCAGAACTGCATAAACAAGATGGGCTGGCCCCGAAGATCGTGATCATGTGTTCCGAGAACACGCACCATGCGGGCCTGCTGCAATCGCAGGTACTCTATGGATGGCATGGATGGACCTGTGCACAACATACAGCAGGGCCGCACCTCAGGGCCGATCGTAGGAAGGGCGGTTCGGTTTTGATGCTGAAATGTTGAGTCGAGACAGAAGAGATACACATATGTAACTTCATGCACTATGCATGGTACATTAAACCCTAGAATTGAAGAAACAGCCGCTTTTATAAGTTTATGGCCGGCAACAGATTTATGGTACACTTTACCCAATATCCATAACAAACCCTCAAAGGACCGAAATAAGTGTTACAAAGGAAGGTCCAGGTAGAATAGACCCCGAAACATGAATTTGCCTATGAGCTTGCCCCGAAAGCACTTCCTAAATCCTGCAAATCCTAAGCCTTTTGCTAAAAGGAAAGCCTCGGGTCCAAAGCTTTTTTCAACACCGACGTTCCAAGAAGTGATATGACCTGGTTTTGCTGTTTAGTATTTAGGGATTAAGAGCTTTCAGGTTCAGCGCCGAGCTGGCGTTGTGGTTTGGGGTGTTGGGTTTCAGCTCCTTCGGCTTTGGGCTTCGTCTTTTTAGGAGGTTTGGGGTTTGACGATGGGCTTTTGGGATGTTTGCGTTGTTGTTGCATGGAGCTTAGGGCTTCGAGGCCTGGGTTCGGTTTCGGTCTCGGGGATCGCGGTTTTTGGGCTTTGGGCATTTTGTTTTCGTGTCTATAGGTTTCGGGTATGACTTAGGAAGCAAGGCTTAAAGTCTTCGGACTCAAGGTTTGGGTTCAGCATAGATGCTCAAATAGACTCAAGGCAGACCTCCTTTCGGATCGAGCCCCTGCTGTAGGTATGTAGTGCGGCCTATCCACCTGCAGTTTGCAGCAGGTCCAAAAAGCTGGACGACTTGGGACTCGGGCTTCGGGTTAGAGTCGTTAGAGCATTCTGTGGAACCTGGAAGAATCTCGCCGGGCTGGACGGCCTGCCAGCGGATACAGGCATGATAGTTCAGCCTCAGCCGCAAGAGACTCTAGGCCAAAACGTTGCAGTGCTGCTAGTATCCTATTCTACAGTGTTGAACTCTGGTTGCGGTGGCTGTACAAGCACAGCACGGCGACCTCGCATGTTAGATCGTACATAAGGCCCAGAGCTGGCACACTTTCAGACGGGAAGCTGGACTAGGTTGGCGAGCTTCCACATGGGTATAACGTCTTTCATCGGCGGTTTGGGATTTCAGCAGCATTGCACTTCAAGTTGGTGTGTTGTGTTTTCGATCTTGCTTGCTTCTTGTAACCCATACCACTAGCATGGTAAGTCGCCTCGGTTTTTCCTACGGGGTATTGCGCATAACACATACCACTAGCATGGTAAGTCGCCTCGGTTTTTTTCCTACGGGGTATTGCGCATTGCACCATCTGCGACAAGTAGATTCAAGATATATGCTTTGACTTTTTGTTAGTCTACAAACCCGGCATGGCATCCCGACATCAGTAACCCTAAGCTGGCTAGCCGTGAACCGTGAGTCTAGTTTTGGGCTTCGGTACAAGGCCGTCACATTGAAAGCACTGGGCTACGAAACCTTACCGGATGCAGGTCCGAAAAGAAATACAGACATTATGATGCCATGCAAATGTCAGACATTGCACAGTCGCGGGTGATATGTACATGTAATTGGTAAGCAGAAACAAGCTTTCCTTCGACCCTATGTATTAGCTCTGCTGAAGTTCGGGTTGGGGGTTCATCGTTCCGTTTCGGCTTAAGGGCTTGGAGCAGTTCCTGCGGCATGGAGGCTTGAGCATTTCCTTCCCCGATGGATCAAGCACTGGATCATATTGTACAAAGCATCGAAGCCTTTTAGATGCCTGCAAGGTTTGGCAGCCTTCACCCAAAACACAAAGCTAACGGCCGGCTGTGACTCACAGTGCGAAAGAAAGAAAACGTGAAGCCTTCAGCCTGCCGCCTAGGCAGGGATTTAAGGTTTAGGCAGACTGCAGACAGCAAGTCCTCAAGTTTGAGGGCTTCAGTCAGGGAGACCTCATTCTTACTCAGCCGGACCTACCGTGAAAGGACTATGGCACTATGGCAACATGTTATTCGACAATGTCTGTTATCAGCACCATATACATACATACATACATACATACATACATACATACATATATATATATACACACACACATACCATAACTGTACAACACATCCCCAGCTCCCTGCATCTGCCAAACCTTCGCAGGCATAGGCTTCGCTATCACATTCCTCCCGACAGCAGCCTGAAGCATCGTTTCAGTGAAAAGTCAGAGAAGGAATCTTCGATAAGCCGTAAGCCTTCCAGACCGCAGTGAGCAAGCCTGGTGGCCAGCTGCAAACCTAAGTATCGACAGCCCTGAGTCCTCGCATGGGATCAGAGCCCCAAAGACCCAAAGGCCAGCATAGGCACGTTGTCTGTTCCAGTGCACCGCAGCGCCGCTGGCACCTTCTCGAACACTGTCATGGCCGTCGAGGAGTCGCTGCGTTTTTCTGGAGTTTTTCAGATTCGGTCATTTGGGGGTGTGAAGGTGGAGGGTTGGGGCTAAACCAGGCACTGATCGCCTGGACCCTGACATGATCATTTTCACTATAACCCGGACCTCGGGGGCCCGCAAGGCCTACAAGAAAGACAAGGTGGAGGCATAGAGGCATAGAGTTACCATCGATTCAAGTCAAGCGCCTCGCAAGCCAACAGCCCTAGCCCTAACAACTGAAACCAAGCCCAAATCCTAAAGAGCAACCTACAATTCGTTATTTCCCCTCACAAACCTAGGCTCCTAGAGCAAGAGTACCAGGGCGCAGCTTAAAGATAGGTGCTGCTTGCCTGCAGATGCTTGCGGTTTGGTGACCTTTTCTGGAGTCTTAGGGTTTTCCGGACTTTGGGTTCAGGGTATGAGTGTCTGTTAGGGTCATTGCGACGCTATTGTTAACATCGATATCCTTTCACACACTCTCTGACGTCCAACCCCAGAAACAGGATAGTTTGAGGCTTCGGGTCTTCGAGGTTCCGAGCCAAATCAACTGTGCGGAACCTGGACCTGCAAACAAATGTGTGTGTGTGTGTTTGTGAATGTGCGAGTTTATGTATGCGTATGTCGCGCGCGTGTGTGTGTGTGTGTCTGTGTGTGTGTGTGTGCGCGTGCGTGCGTGCGTGCGTGCGTGCGTGCGTGCGTGCGTGCGTGCGTGCGTGCGTGCGCGATGTTATTTGTGTGTGTGTGTGTGTATACGTGTATGTATGTATGTATGTATGTATGTATGTATATATATATATATGCGTGTGTGTGTGTGTGCATGCGCGTGCGTGCGCGTGTGTGTATAATATATTACATATGTATATATATATACACAGATATACGCACACATAGACAGATAGCCAGATAGATAGCTGGATAGATACGGTATGGTATATGTCGTTGCGTGCCTTTCTAGCTTGTTTGAGAAGAAGAGAGGGACTGTGTGTGTTCTATGTACATATATATATATATGTATACATATTTGTATATATAGATAGATAGATTTATGTATGTATGTATGCATGTATGTATGTATGCATGTATGTATGTCTGTATTATGTCTGTAGTATGTCTGTCTGTCCGTCTGTCTGTGTGTCTGTCTGTCTGTCTGTCTGTCTGTCTGTATGTATGTATGTATGTATGTATGTATGTATGTATGTACATATTTATTCATTTGTGTATTCATGTACGTGTTTGTATTTGTGTGTTATATGTACTCATACATGTATAGCATATCTCCGAAATAGAATTGTGTATGTATATGTATGTATGTATATTATATATATATATATTAATTACTTGCTTATCTATTTGTTTATATGAAAACATATATATATATAATATGGCACATCTCCTGAAAGACTACATAACTTCTTTGTGGCCACTCTCGACCGGGCAAGTCATAGCAGCCCAGCCAGGAACGTCGATGAACAGTTTAGCAACCGGGTTAGCATGCCACGGCATGCAACCTGACATGCCACATGTTTGGGAATTGCAGGTCTACAGATGGAGGCCTGTTTCTCAAAACCCAGCAATGCGTGCTGTATACAATCTGTAAAGACATTGTTGTCAGACACAGACCAGCATGTCTGCTGAAGTGGGTGGGTTGTGCCGTCAGGTTGCATATCTTGTTTGGGCTTACGCTCGCCTTGGACATAGCTTCAGAGTTGCTGGATTTCGTATTTCGCGGGCTTTTGCTTTCGCTTCAGGATTCAGCGAATTAGTGCTGTATGGTTCAGGGTTCAGCATTTCGGGTCGAGGTTCATGAGCCGTGCACGCAGGTTTGGGATGTTATCTCCTTTTGTGGTTTAATCAGGGCGATCCGTAAGTCCTGTGAAACTATGAACATGGAGGACTGTGGACAAGGCAAAAATCACACATGTGTGCTCCTACCAAATGATGCACTCCTCCCTCCCATACTGTGAAGTACGCGTTTGCCGGCGTTCGACCTTTTGAAAGGGACGGTACATTCCCATCCACCGTGCACAATGCACAATAGAGCCTGTCCCGATGTTGTAGCCACGTTTCTGAACTGAAACAACAGACAGCATCGACCAGGTGCTCCAATGTAGTATCTGTGCTGAATGCTTGGTAATTTATCATGGCTTGCCCCTGGCAGAGACGGGTCTTCGTTTCGTCCAGTCTCTATCGTAGATCGATACTGGCTAGAATCACCATCACTTGTGCAGATCTTTGCTGCGTCTATGCGGTTCAGCTGTTTTTGGGTTAGCACGTGCATCAAGACCGGAATGTGGCAGCATCGTCAATGTGAGGACATTGAAGTACCCTACCTTCCTCTATGCAAGATTAGGTGGCTCTTCCGTCCAACATGCACCGTCCGCATGGACTGAGGCATGCTATGACAGCTGCCAGGGTGCAGCGGATGCATATCCACGAAGCATATACAGGGATGGTGCAGGAATGGAATATGGCGTCTTTCTCGACATGATGCATGCATTAATGGGGTGGGCTTCTAACCGTAAGCTTAAGCCCCAGACCTATCGAGATCGAATAGCCTCGAGGCGGAGCATTTCCACAAACGCGTCGAGCCATAGCGGAGCCATGCTGCTGGAACACAGACTTACCTCTGCAATGCTTTCGTGGAAACCACAGACCTTGCATGTCAAAACGAGACAACAAAACGCTTGCCGGATCCCTTCCGAACCCTTCGCCTTGGCAGCGAAACCACAGGGATCATATTTCCTTTTGGGCTCCGCACTGCGAGCTTCAGGGACAGAAATGCAAAGGCTTGGGTAGGCCTCAGTTAGGTATGTTGGTTTCGGTCATGTGATATGATCGACGAGCGCTGTTTTTGTGGACCACAATAGGGAGGGCAACCCGAGTGCACAAACCCGGGGCCCTTGCGCTTGTCGCCAGGATGAGGAAGAGATCATTTGTCGATACTGTTTTGCAGGTGCGCTTTTTCTGTGAAATCATGTAACTTTGAGGAAACCGACATTGGGGGGTTAGCTTTAATGAAGGTTCTTCTCAAGCAAGATCCTATTTTGCCGGGTTTGCATTAACTGCTGATGTCTTGGGAGGCTTCAGAATCGCGCCTGTGCAACCGTGCACGTCAGAGTGCAATGACATGCTTTGGAAGTGTCGAGGGACCTCAATCCAACTTTGGGATTTAGGGTATGCGTCATTTCCCTGAGCCCCCGTCAGTGTCCCATTCTCCAAGCAGCCGGTTGCCACATATGGCTATTCTTGCGAAACACCCAACTACCTGAGTTTGACATCCTACAACCCTAAAGTCCTGAAGCCTTACGGCTAGCTGTTGGCTGAAATTCTGTTACCTCGAAACTCTCCAGAAGTCCTTCTAAGCGGACCATGACATTCCTGAGCTCGAAGAAGGTTCAAGGCTTTGGGCTGGGAGTATGGCAGAATTTCTGTACTATGTTCGCGTTCCGTGTGGGTGGGCCGGGAGTATTTTGGGACTTCACAGCTTCTGGCAGTGGACTTCACTGGACTGGGATTGAAATCAAGCCTGTTAACCGCCTACCTATCTAAGGTTAGACTTGAACTTGAAGCCCGGAAACCCGATAAAGGCGAAGAGGATGGCGAGCTTATTTCGCCTTGCAAATGTTCGGGAGGGCAGACGCCTGGCCAGGGACGAGAGACTGTCTTGGAGGATTTGCGGGTGTGGCGGTGAAAAAGCGGTTCAGAGCTTTGGGGAATTAGGCATATTATTGCGGCTAGCTCAGAATGTGCCTTTTGTTGTCGTGGTAGCAGTGGTCGTCGCCGTCGCCATCCTGGGCGGACGTCCTCGTCAACGTCATCATCAGCTATAGCATTATCATCATCTGACGGTCATCTGGTAGGCAGCACCCTTCTTTCTCCATGCCACTTTCAGGAAGTACGTGCATTTGAAGTGCCTCCGCCAATGGCAGCGAATGGTCTTGGTGACGCAGAGCCTTGGCCACGAAAGGATAGTCGATTACGGGCCATGCAAATGGGAAGCTAGCAAGATGTAGAGGAAGGGGCAGGGACAGGCGCACACAAAAAGAGAGGTCTTCTTTGATCTTCTAATGTTTAGGCTTTGCTGCTGTTTTGTAGGGACCAGGGCTCAGTCTGGGTTTATGTTTCGTTGCCTTTATCGATGTTGAACACCCAGCATCCCGAGACAACATCCCAACAAGATCCCCAACATGCGATTAAAATTGCAAACCTTAATGCCTTGAATCAAAATGATCCTTACCGTCCCAACGGTCGCAACCACGGAAACGGAGCCCGCAACCTTGAAAGACTCGAAGGCCCTAAGAGCCTGAACACTTTTTCCTAAAACCAACCTTCACCACTGAGGCCTACGCATCCGGCTTTCTACGATCGTGACCTGCGGTCGACGCCTCTGCTGACAGATCATTGCTTTCGAACCTTGTATTTGGAGGGTGTCGAGTGTTGGATGGCGGCGCCCGGAATAAGACATAGAAGTAGACATGCACCAAAGCCTCAGCCCTAAAGCCGAAACAAGGGCCGGCAACACTTTTGTACCGCATTGTAGAGCTTTCAGATGGGAGCTTCTATAGTTTTGCTAATTTTCGGCGTCCTTCAGGGCAGGGGTTGAGGATTTTGCAAACGTGCCCTATTAATTGGTGTAGTTTGGGAGGCCTGGGTCCAGAAAAACTTTAAGCCATATGTGGTCAGGAAGCTTGAAGTCATGTATTCTAGAGCAGGCCTACCGGCGAAGCTCACGCGACTTTGATCCTGTTCCTCTGCAGCGCCTGTGTAGCTATTACAGCAGTATTCAAAGTCTTCATCAAACCTCGACACCAAAAGCTGCCCTTTGAAGAATGCAGAAGGCTGCCTGTCAAGCATACCTAGCACCTGGCACCTGAGTGGACAAGCAACAGACCGATGATGCCTAAGGCGAAACCATGCAGAATTCTAGACTTTGCACCTTACATCCGACACCCTGAACCCACGACTGCTGCGAGTCCCTGACTTTAACTAACCCTCTCCCAGGCACCAGACCTGCAACGTTTGCAAGTCGGAGTTTACCTGCCCTCCCCCGACTCGCCATGAGCTGATGGCCTCCTTCACGGGGCCGGAGATGCTGGGCTGAAGGATTTGGGTGTACTATAGGGCTCGGGATGTTTAGCAATTGCAATGATACTGCCCATGAAATCTGAAATCCAGAATCTGCAGGGGACCTGGTTTCTGAGGCAAGAGTTCATAGAACCCTGTCTCGGACCACACGGGTCTGAGGTCGGTTCTGGCTCGTGTTCAAGATGAGAGCACTTGGAGATAACGGCTCAAAGCAGTCGCTGCAGACGCAGTTCCCCGCATCTCTGCTGTTAGGCGTCGACACAATGAACGTGCTTGGGCCGTTCCCGCTGTCTACGAGTGTGGCCGATGTCCCATGCTTCTTCTTCCTCCTGCTCCTACTCCTCTTCTCCTTTTCCTCCTCCTCCTAGTAGTCGTAGTAGCACTAGTCGTAGCAGTAGTAGTAGTCGTTGTCGTAGTCGTAGTCGTAGTCGCAGTCGCAGTCGCAGTCGCAGTCGGAGTCGGAGTAGGAGCAGGAGCAGGAGCAGGAGCAGGAGCAGGAGCAGTAGTAGTAGTAGTAGTAGTAGTAGTAGGCGCCCCCCCCTGCCAACTACCTTTGCTGCCAACCCTCTTAAGAGCACGTTCGTTTTGC
>CAJNJA010030509.1:0-30750 GCA_905231915.1 Symbiodinium necroappetens
CCCAAATCCCTAAACCCTAAAAACCTAGATGCCTGAACTCTAAACCCTAAAGTTACTATGGAGCCCCACAGTCTGAGAGAGGAGGAGGCGCTCTCCTGCCGCAGCGCACAGCACTGGTGGATCTGGAGCTGGACGGGAGCCCTGCCACCGCTTCCCAGGGCCAAGGCCTCAGAGCGTTCCTGGACAGTCCCGATCCCGTTTCACTGGGTCTTCAAGGGGTTGCTTTCAGGGTTAGTAGAACCCTACAGGGGTTCTGTAAGGATATGGAATGATGAATATGGACAGCCAGTCAGGTTCTGGAAGACTGCAGTTTGCGGAGTTGTCCGAATAGTTTTCGGATGTGAAGAGGTGCACGCAGAGGCTCTGCTTGATGGCTGGATTCACTGACATGCTCTTCTGTCTCGACTGCTGGACAGTTTCGGTCTGTTGTGCCCTCTCTGCTCGCACTCTCGCTTGCTGAGGCTTACTGTCTCTCTCGATCTTTTCGTCGGTCAGATCCACTTAGTGCTTGTCAAGAGCCAGTGCCTGCGGTTCGATTTTTCTGTCGGCTTTCACCTACTTGCTTTTTGCAATCGTGCTGATGCTGCAATCCTGCACTTGTTACAGTCCGTGCTGAGTGCATGATTTGATGAAGCCTCTCTAACGTAATGCTACACTGGACATGATAACAGTATTGCATCTCCACGGCTGACATCGAGGTCCTGGCCGATTGGACGTGTATGCGTCAGTCGAGCAAGAGACGCAAAAGCCTGTGAGAGACGTGGCGACTGGGATTGCCAAGCCGGATGGTGATTTTCTCTTACGTACGATCTCTTACGTATACGTATCGCGTGATTGAAGCAGCTTTCTGAATGAGCTATGGCATAAGAATTTGTGAGCTGACTCTCTCTCTTTCTCCGTCTCTCTTTCTCCGTCTCTCTGTCTCTGTCCCCCCCTCCCTCCCTCCCTCCCTCCCTCCCTCCCTCCCTCCCCGCCCTGCCCTCCCCTCCCCTCCCAAAGGAGGATCAGGCCCAGCCTCGTCGTCGTCCCAAGCTCCTCAGAAGGAGAAATGACCCTATCAGTCGTTTACGACTGGTCTTAACAAGAAGTTGCAGTTTCACGCGCGGCCTGATCATCCTATCTGTGAACTTTGCAAGAACGAGACAAAGTACTTTTGTCCCGTGTGTAACACTGGAATTGCTGTGTCGCTGCATAGCTCGTTCTGAGCTAATGCCAAAGTGCGCTAGTCCTGCAGGACTGGACCTCGAACAGCGCCAGTGTCTCACAGAAACCGAGAATAACCTGGAACACCAGGCAGAACACATGGAAAGAGTTCTGGAGTATTGCTGGAACGTTTCAATCGTGAAAATCCCGGTTTCGACCCATCTTCTTATGAAGATCTCCAGGATCACGAACCAATGTTCTATCAACCATGTAGTCCATTGCCTACTCTCGCAGAGTACCGAGAAGTAAATCTCGCAAACGTGAACACTCTCGGCTCAAGAATGCTTCACCCGGAAGGGTACAAAGATCTTGAGGGATTCGAGGGCACAGAAGATAAGGAAACTCTGGACGACTACTGTATTATCGCAAACAACCGCCTCAGCGGGCAGACCAGAGGAACCACCAACTGGGAATCGCCTTGTTCAACGGGGGCAACCTTTACAGGGAACCTACAAAGGACCTCATCATACCCTTACAACGGCAAGATCCTGGAGGCATGGTCATGCCATGGCGCGGTCTGTCGCGTTAGCTTTGGAACTCACGGCGTTAAGGATGATGCCAAGGAGTTCGTTCATCCTTACACGGGTCAACGCCTAACAAGGCAGGAGTATCAGAAATACGTCGGATTAGACCCACTCATGGGTCTGGCCGTGGCCAAGGAGCGTCCGGAAAACACCAAGCACCTGACTCCGGACCCGTTGGCCTCGACTGTCGAGCTCTCACAAGAGCAGCGCGCCTGTGTCTGGGATGGCTTCAACAATAGAACCGATTTAACAGCTGCACAGTATGAAACGTTCTATGAACGGTTTTACCAAACGCAGCAGTCGAACTGGTGTCAATCTTCACAAGGAAAGCGGACTACAGCTTGTATATACGGTTGCAATCGAGCACTTCAACTCAACAACTGATAAGGAGAGTGCCAGAAATGTGATGGTCAGAAACTTTGAACTGCTGTGCTACCATACCAAGCCTGATGCCATCGCAGGAGATTTTAACAATCTCTGTTCCAAGGTGACAGAAAAGGAGGAGGCGATGTACATCCGCGCAACAGTCTGTTTACCCCCTACCTAGAGGAGATGTATGCAAACGCCTCTGATCAGTCCCAAGTCCGTTATTGTTGTGTAAACAATACGGACAAGACTGGCTCATGCTGACAGGCTCCCGGCTGAGACCGGCAAAAGAATCTCAAGTCTTGACTGCTTATGCATATACGTGCTGGATTACCTTCTGGAGCAGAGTCTCTGACTCCTGGCTTCACAACTCCAGTCGAAAATGGCTGGATATGAGATTGGGTGTTCGTAAAAACAAATTTTATTCCCTCCTGACAATTTTCGATCTATGGCTTCGCCCCTCAGATGAGGTAAGGCACTTCCCGTTGTCAATAAAAACTGCAAGTATGGCCAAGAAAGGTGTGCATCCCAGGTCCGAGAAGAGTACTGAAGAACCTTGCAAGAAGCGGTTGAAGTACCAAGAAACCGCACATGCGGAAGGTACACAAAGACTGGAAAGATCCTCACAAGGATCCAGTTCAACCTGGGACAATCGAAGCCAGCCTTCGAACACCTGGCAAGACAGGCCAAAAGCAGAACGTCCAGCAGAACCTGCCAATCCACCTGGAACACGAGGAAGAGGCAGTGGTTCGTTCCTCAGTAGGACCTTGCTCACGTTCACGAGGCCTCGGAGGCACTTCTCACAACCCAAACACCGTTGTTGAGAAGCTGCACATGCCTCCGGACGAAGTCGCAGAAACTTATAGGCGCATTCCTGCCGACGAGGTCAGAGAAGCGTACAGCTAATGGTCTCGGCAGCAAGAAGAAGGGTCACCTGTGAAGAGGATCAATCTGACATTCAGGCTGAGGCTGAGACTCGAAATCAGATGGACATGGCCCGCGACGAGGAAGAACAGGACGAAGAGTCCTTTTCCAAACGCCGACCACGGCGATCGTCGAGACTTCCTCCTGCGCCAAGCCAAAAGGCTGCCCGAGTGGCAGGATCCGTTGGCCTTGCCTCTACTTTCTTCAGCCGGAGAAGAGGCGGAGGTTCTGCAAACGCACAGTCTGCAGGAAAAGAGAAGACCAATTCACTAACAAGTGAAGGTGATTTCTCATATCTCAGCATTGCATGGGATGTGTTTCTTTTGCTGATGGGTCTAAAATGGATGTGGAAGCAACTCACGAGAAGTCCTATTCAATGTATGGACAACTTTCGGCCGATGTCAAAAGCCAAGGCAAAAGCCGAAGTTGCCGCAAAGGCGTAAGCTGCAAACCTCGAGCCCGAGGCGGAACCAGTGCACACAGAAAGTGTCCAAGGACCAGCGAGAGTTGCCCAAGTCGAAAGTACTTCCCTCAGACGTGGCATACAACCAGGTTGGACAGTGTGTATCATCTGTCTAGAGGATGCACTCAGCTTCGAATTGCGATAATATAAATCCTGCATGGTCCTGCATTACCCATAATAAGGAAGTTATACCATAATTCCCATAGTTTAGGGTCCTTAAGGTAATACAGGATTTCTATCATCAACAGTATCAAGGAGTTTATGCAAGACGTGTGTCGAAGTCGCTGAAACTCGTAGAAACGATCCCTTTAACCGCGGTGACGCTAGAGCCTGGGTTACTGCGCGCGACATCGACAGAATGCAAGAATATGAACGGGCAGCAAATACCTCACAAATGTGGGCAGTGTTCAGTGATGCCATGGCGGCTCGTATGGCAGATGAACGGATGGGAGTGACATACATTTCCATACCGTCTTAGTCGCGTGCGGCTGCACGAGGAAATGCCGCACCACCAAGTGCTCCTTCAGTGCCGAAGCTCTCGATTCCCAAGGCTCCACGGGGTATTGCTCCTCCACCGGCAAACGAACCCCCTCCTAGAACCCAGCTAGTCCTCAGCCAAGAGCAAAACCACGCACTAGACGTGGAGGCCAAAATGCCCGTAATGCAAGGTCAGATGCTCGACGAAGACAGACGGTTGAATCCACACAGGAAAACATCCGTCTTGTCAATCAGCTGTCTGAGCTCAACAATGAGCAAATCAGGGGGAGCATCAGAGCGACCAAAATTCTCGAAACCGAGACGTCCTCAGTTTGGCATGCCATGGAGAATGTCCCTGAAGACCTCGACCAGAGAAGGGCGGAACTTGAAGGCCGAAACCAGGAAAACCTGTGGGCCGGCGAGTTTCCAAGTGTCCTTTATGAGAGAGACTCTCCACGAAAGGGACAGACATAAGAGACGAGTTTACAGCCGTCCGGCCTTTGCCCCGATGCGCAAGACTTTTCTCTCATGAAACAGTCTGTTCGGACGCAGATAGAAGAGCTATGACCTTCAGAGAACGGTTAATCAACTCCTCGTATCTCCGAGGGCAGCCCATGAGTCAATGGCTGTGCAAGTTGCCCCTCATGAGAGAATGCAAGGAAAGCTCCGGGAATGCCAGGACTTGATATGCCAGCTCTTCAACGATGTATCCTTTGAGGAAGATTCACCAACAGGTGATCCCAGCGAGAGAACCCATCACAAGGGCAGAAAACCGTTTCCTCGCAATTTATGATTCTGAATATGAGGAATACTATTGTGCTGATTCGGATCCGGATGAGCCACATCCTACTGGATTGTCGCGCACTATAGGCCAGACGAAGACCAGTAAGTTCCAACAGGAACAAAGGTCCAGAAAGTGTCAAGCTTTAACAACGCGGAGGACACTCTGCAGAGTTCATCCTGAGAGCATAGGACATGATTTGTACACACAATCTCTCCTAAGACTCAGACAATCGAAAAGCGATGAAGAAACGGAGTGAGCTTTCTTCAGCTCAGATCTTTTTTTGTCAGGGACATCTTCTACAAAGGAGATCCATTTAACACCGAGCACAGTCTTACTCCGCAGCTTATTATTTGGTAACAAGTATTACAGATCATATGTGTGAGTGGGAGTCATGATTACGGGAACAGAAATTATCGTCTCAGTGTTCGCTGCAGGGCAGTGCAAGCATGTCCTTTCATCAATGACAGCCACTCATATATATGTTCCGTAACATGTGGCCTCAAGTGGTTTACTTGATATCAGCTTTCTCAGCGAGTACAAACAGGGCTTACTGCAGCACGCGCAAAGGGACAAGTCATTAGGTCTTTAGAGGACCATACTGCACCTGTATCCTCCCATAAGAAGGGGATATCACGTCACCCCGCCCCTCCCCCCTCCCCTCCCCACTCCCTCCCCTCCCGTCCCTTGCGGTCCCCTCCCGTCCACTCCCTTCGCACCACCGGATTCCGAGTTTGGGTTAGCAAAGTCTTTTGTAGGAACGTGTGTCTCGGAAGCATGCAGCCTTTTGCCGTGTGAAGGTCGTGCTGCTTCATGGCGAGCGTGACTTTCCGCGTGGCTTCCGGGAATCACTGGCCCAAGGCTGCATGAAGACCCGTTTAGGCTCCTGTTGCAAGACTCCGTGCTAAGATTTTGTCGGAATTTGATCACCGAGCCGGAAAAGCTCTAGGTAAACCCGCAGCACCGAGCGGTGAGCCCTCGCGCGAGCTCTTCAAAGCAGACCAGCGCGCAGGTCTCCTGGGGTTCAAGAGCTTTTCGAAGTCGCCCTGGCAGCGCCTCTTGATGCCACGCCCGTGCCTGAATATGCCTGAAAGGCTTTTGAAACCTCGAGAGGGGCTGGCTTTGAACGAGGTCTGAGCATCCATGCTGCCATTTCCCTCCTGGGACATTACTGGGACACGCGAACCTTGGCAAGCCCTGGGAGTTTCTTCCAAACCTTCGCTCATGGACCCAGGCTTCTGAAGAGAAGAGCGGTAGGCGGTTGTCTAGAGCTTTCTCCACCGGTGTCGAAACGCCCCTGCTCTCGCCAAGGAGTGTTGTCCTTGTCAGTGTCTTCGACTTCGGTCGCAGGCTGGGGTCAATCATAGGGTATCGGAGACATCTGTTTGTTAGAACCGCTACAGAACCCTTATGGAGCCTTCAGAGGGCCCCTAAAAAGAGGCGTGATAGAGACTTCCTGTGCCCTGCCAGCCAGGTTGCGAGCGGTCTCCAGACGCCCAAAAGGTTGCCCGGCATGAAGCTATGGCCAACGCGATAATCGGGGTACTAGAAATGGGGTTACCCGTGTGGGACTACTGTGAGGCTATAAGGGTTACTAGAAGAGTTTGGGCCCGGCTAAGGTTTTACTTAAAATGAAGTCGAGACAGCTTCACCGACATGCCGAATTTGGAAGGAGGCGTCCAAGCCGGTTGCAACACCGAAGATCCTCCAGAGGAAGGCACACGGTGGACGCGGTTGTCCGCTTGTCGTGGTGCTGGAACCTATGTACGTAGCCTAGTAGACGGAGCCAAGCACGCGCAAAGAATGTATTGTACTCGCATTTCCTCTCCCTTTTGTTTCGCTGTTTAACCTTCTTATCTATAGGGTTGATCCGGTGTATCATGTTGTGCTATGGTATGTCATATCACAGTGCGATATGCTACAACGTCAACTTGACTATGTTGTACCGTCGCAACCTTTTTCGCGCAGCATTTTCTGCTCGCTTATAGTCACAGCCCAGTGGAGTACATGGAAGCGAGAATCCTAACATGTCCTGGTGTCATCTCTTGTTCATTTCAGTTTTTTTCAAGAGCATGCGGTGGTCTGTTAACCTCGGTCTATGAGCCCTACTTCAGTCTAGTCTATCTTGACTGATCTTGATAGGCTAGGCTGTGTTGCAGTGGATGTTCGCGTGTCAGCTTTGCTCTTAGGACGCTTGGATCTGCTGCTTCCCTCTCGGCAGGAAGTCGTTCTGTCATTTGGAAATGTTTTTCGGGCCCGAAGGCGGCAGATACTTCTCCAGTTCGGTCTCCGGGCCGTGAGCTCAGTGCGCGAAAGGTGAGAGCGTAATCGGGGAGTTGGTGCGAAAGTAAGCTGATCTCCGTTGCCTCGTGCATGGTTTGTGACACACGGACGGGTGACAACGCGCAAGCGAGCCGAGGTCATGCTGCTCGGGTTGCCTGGGAGGAGCTGATCAGCAGTGAAGACGATGGCGACGGCGAGCCATGGTCCAGCGCGTCGAAAAGGAGAGCGGCACAAGGACGTGGCAAGAAGCTGCCTGTGCCAGGCCTTGACCCTGCTTCAGATGTGCACCAGACATGAAGCATAGCGCGCCGCCTCTTCTCAGGTTTCGTAGTCATTTTATGACTCACATGTTCAACAACGTGCGTAGGGAGCTTGCTAGCTGCATAGATACGCAGCCACCATGGTGCTGCAAGATGACATCCGCATGTTTGGCAGAATTAGCAGAGGCACAGCCTTCATGACCTGCTGTGCACTCTGTTCTGCACCGTCTCGTAAAACCTCGGGAAGAACCCGAGCCAGCTTCGACAGCATCGCTTCTCTCGTGCGGCTCTTAGTTGTGACCGAATCCTCCAAGTCTCCGCCCAGGAACGAGCAGGGGACGCAAGCACGCAACATGTCACGGCAGCTGGCACATCTAATTTAATCTCGATCGTTCAGTTCGCAGTTGCGACTGCTCAGTCCAATGCGCGGCATTGAAATCGCGCTTTCGCCCAGGACATGTATGGTCTTCGTCTCATCAATAACTTCTACGCGGACAGACAATGCACGATTGAACATGTTGTGCAGTACCTGATTGATCTTGCAATGCCACGTTGACAAGTTGACATGCGGTAAGCATGCTTCCGCCACCTTGTGAATGTGGGCACTAGATGTGTAAAAGTCAACAGTAGGACCGATCTATGATGACCGCTGCCAGAATTAGTTCTTGGACGGTTTCTTGAGGGGCTCTGGGAGCACTCTGGGAGCACCCACAATCGTTGTGCGGAGGACGTAGCTCTGTGGATTTTCGCAACTCTGACCAGCTCCCTTGTAGCAAAGGTTCCACCAGGCTATTATCGTTGGAACTGAGCAAGATCTGTGTTCTGCGAATCCAAGCGGAGATCAGAGGGTTGCCTACACATTCTGCTCTTGGCCCAGCTGAAACAACAGGAGACAGTCATTCCGAGTCATTTCCAAAGAGGTTGAGTGCCTCTGACAGACCCGAAGCAAAAAAGATGTAGGTTCTTCAGTCTCGTAGACAGGACTTTGCAGGCTCCCGCTCGGACTTCGTTATTGTCGGGCACCCCGAGTACAACCTCGGAAAGGCACCGAAGGGTGCATGTGTTCTGGCGTTTGCAGAACTATAGTGGGCAAGACAGTTTTTCGCTGGAAGTCAGCACAGTTTTCTGGAGAAGAGCTCGGCTTCGATTCAGCTGCCAAAATTCGGTTCAACAAATCTCGTGAGTCCGAATTGCTGAGCATCGCAGGCCCAGTCCGATTATGGCTACAAGGCACGAGAACGAGACTACGAGTGCAGGATAGCACGTGACAGTTGGGGCGATCCGCCATGCCAGGAAGGCTGGGACAATCGGCCGATTCCGTCGAAGCCTGGGAGGCCCCCGCGCGTGGGCAAAAAGTAAAAGGCTAAGGAACCACGAGGTTGCTCTTGACTGGGAAGCTTGCAGGAGCTTGCCTGGCGACAGAATCCAGCGAAAGGGCAAAGCCATCGCCCCGGTGTTAGGGGGACTGGCGCCCGATCTTTGCTTTCATGGTAGCACACAAGGTCACAAGAGGTTATCACAAATCAGGGTTGCTGAAAACATAGTTGTCGTGCAAATGTTCAACCAGTCCTGTGGATGTTTGGGGGTGGTTGGGTTAGTGGTGAGGGTGGGGTGTGGGTGGTGGATGGCTGGCTTGTGGCATCGTCTTGGAATGTGGACTGGAGCAGTCAAGATAGCACCAGCAGCCACTGTGTACGGAATCCGTGCAACCCGTGCAAGCTGTTCTGTGCAAACTGTCCTGTGAAACTTGTCACGAGACGAGCATCCTCTACCCGAGACGTTTGCGACAGAGTGTGTGCAAGAGTGCGAAATGGAATAGCTGGCAACTGCCACTAGTCGTATGGGGGCCCTGAATGGCCCTGTGCTTCTTCCGAGGCAGCCTACCTGGAAGCCTTGGCGAAGCCTGCTTGCAAGGCATCTTACAAGGACGCCAGAGTGCAACACTCGAAGCTGGAAAAGCTTGGAGAAGACTGAGCCCGAGGCCTTCAGGTATCCCTGCATCCCAGAATCGAGCCCTGACGTGCTAGTTGAGGCGCTGAATCCCGGAGCCTGAGATACGACCCGTTTCGTTCCCAAAGTCTCCCAAACTGAATTTCCCTCCTTTGCCAGGAGCGGGCATTGGCCAAAAGCCAGTCCGACACGCAGGCCAGGCCTTAGGAAGCCTAGGTGAAAGCAAAGACGCCCGGGCCTGGCATGCCCCCTGTCGGTGTGCCACGGCCGCGCCACCGTGGAGCAGCACCCAACCTACAATCCGTCAGCCTACAAGCAGCTGTCCTGGCAATTCAATGAAGAAGCTGCTGGGATCTCTCGGCACTGGCCACCCATTGAAGAAAGTCAGTGGAGTCTGGGAAATGGTGGAGGCTTGCTTTTGGCGGGGCCCCCTTTGTATAACTCTTAGCCCTCGGCACTACCCCACTTCTGTTACTTCTGTTCGTGCCTTCGGCACGCGACTGAACATACCATCGAAGCTCTTGCGCTTGCTCGAGTTTGAATTGGATTCCCTGGTGTCAAAATGCTGTTGTGAACTTCGCACTAGCGGGAGGGCGATGACGACTACGGAGCCCGCCGGAGAAGTTGAGAGAGACGTCGGAGTGATGCAATGCAGCACGGTAAGTGCTGGTTGGCACGCGCGCGCGCACGCACGCACACGCACGCACGCGCACAAAAACACACACACACACACACACACGCTAACTCAACTCAAGTAACAGCAAGGTTGACAGCTGTCTCAACTAACGATCTTATCCCACAATCCAGGGACAAATCAAGCTAACAGCACGCTGCGAGCATGAGGTAAGAGCTCGGGATGGCGGCCGAGACGCAGGCTCGTGGTGCGTTGTGCAGTGCGAGTCGTTTGCACACCTGCGGAGCTGATATACAGCAGTAGCATAAGTTATAAGTGATCTTGGCAGGAGTTATTGCATGAGAACCTTTCAAAGAAATTTTGCGAGCAGACAGACAACATTCTGCCTGGCTGCCACTGGCACATGCAGGTAGCACCATTGACACCTTCTTGGAGGAGCTTGTTAAGTCTGGCTTCAAAGAGTACCGTAGAGCGCCGTAAACGGTAGCATCCACTTGCAGGGTACCGCAGGTGCCTTAAATGCAAAGCTCATGTTGTGTTTAACTTGCTGATTGAATTTGTGCTTAACCGCTTACTATATCCCTGTATGGTACACCGAATAGCAACCCTGTCGCAGCCCTTATAGCATCCCTTCATAGGAATCTGAAAATCACCCCTTACAGATGCATGTCCTCAGCAGGAGCTGCAGGCAATGGAGAAGTTGCCGCCGTGTTCCCCGAAGCTCGCATGCAACAGCGCTGTTTGTTTTTCTTTACTACTACTGCGTTTGTTGTTGTTGTTGTTCCGCAGAGTTCGTTTGCTCCTTAGCAATAGGTGCTACCCAGCTCCTTTTTTAGGGCCTCTGAAGAATCTGGTGTGCAGGCGAGGTCCCCTAGTCGTCGTGTTGTGCGGCAAGGAATCGGCTGACCTCGGGGTGGGCAAACGACATCAGATCTCAACCAGAAGCTCGGCCAAATATCCGGCAAAAATTTGGCAGGCGGAACAAGTTTGCTCATCATATTCACCGCATATTTGGCAGTCTTCCGTTGTGTCGCAAGCGGCCAGCTGCCAACTTGACGCACGGACCTCTCCCGGCGCACTGAGGTCATGAAACATTACTCTGCGGTGCAGGTGCAGAAGCCGAGTGTTAATAGCTTTAGAGCAGGAGATCATCTGATCGTGCGACTGATCGAAACCCTTAACGTTGTATGCAAGATCATGCAAGCTTGGCAGGAAGACCTCGAAGTTCTGCGCAGGCGGCTACATCGTACGCCCAGTGCGGTGAAGGTGCCACACCATGTGCATTCATAGCAGTCTCCTTGGCAGAGATATATCTAATAAACTCATTACACCCCACACTTTCACTTGCATTTGCTTGCAAGCGAACGTTGGAGCTGGACCCCTGTGAAGGCAGAGCTGCAGCAGGATGATGCTTGGCGCCGCTCTGCCGAGATATGCACATGCGATGCACCGACTTCGGCATGTCTTCACTGTTCCAGTGCGCGCAGGTTACTATGACCTCTACTTTCAGCAGGCCAAGAAGAACGGAGAACAAATCAGGCAGCACCCCTACAACGAAGCAAAAGCAGCTCTCACGTTGCTCCAAACAGAGGCAGACCAAGCTGAAGGCTAACAAGATGATGGAGAAGGCCGGGGAGTAAACTTTGCGTGCATTTATTAGTGCCTGTAATAGTCATTGCAATACATACTGGCAACGGCTAGAGATGCACCACGACGAACTGACAGTAGCACGAGAACGCTGTTGCAAGATAAGTCATGCAAAGATGGCTCCCGGGTCCTGGATTGCGATTTAATTTGAGGTCTGTCAGCTGGAATCAGTCGGGCCAAGCAGTGCTCCAGCCGCAGTTGCAAGGCCATGCGTGGGGCGGATTGACCAAAGGTGTCACGGCAGACGATGTGAGTCGATGCGACTCGACTGCTTCTCACCATGAATCTGAAGCCCATGCCGAAGCCACTCTAGAACAGGAAAGCTGTATGTATAAAGTCACCGATGTCAAGGCATGGGCTGCCGTTGTTCCGCCAGTTTCAATCCAAACATTGTTTCCTGGTGTGTGCTCACGAAGCTTTAGGAAAGAAGGTTGTCTCGGATGAAGACTGCAGCAGAAATTGCTATCGAGATCTGACGTATCAGCAATTTCCGGCACTGAGTCTGTCCTGTCCCAGAGTTTATCGGACGAGATGTTCAGTGAACGAGTCTTCGAGATCTCCTCAAGGTCTGGGAGCATCGTTATGGTCTGTTCCTTTCCTGTTACTGCGTTCTGGTTTGCTCCGGTCACCGTCTCCACCTGGACCACAACCACAACCACCACGACGACGACTACAAACACTACACTGCTACACGACGACGAGGACCACGACAACCACTGACTTAACTAAAAAGATCTTCCATGTTTGGCCGGACGTCTCAACAGAGCAGAGGGTGTCCTTATTGTGCTTCGTTCGGACATGCCGAGCTTCACCATGCCACCGGGCCGGAAACAACGCCACGCTCTAGGACCCCATAGTTCAGCGATCCTCTGAAGGAGGCAGCCGATAGCCGATAGCTCCAAGGCACCTCGCCTGGCGGAAGTGGAAAAAGGCCGCCAGCCTGGAGGTCATGTGGTGCCGTTTCGGTGAAGCGACGAGCAAACTGCCCATGCCCATGGCCGCGCCGCGCCTCTCTGATCTCAAGCGCCGGGAAGGTATCGATAGATAAACACAACTAGAGAGAGCCGCGACAGAGACAGGAGCAAGATCACGAACGGACAGAATCTGGACTCCGGCCAGCTTTGCCCAGGGGTTTATGGCCATGTCTTGCGGGAAATTTATTGAAGTGTCGATTGGTAGTCGAAATTCCGTGAGCGATGCCGCTGCCCGGGCCAAGTTCAGCAGGTCCAGGATCCAGGCCAGGCTGCAGTTCCGGTTTGGGGTTTAGGGTTGCTCAGTTTCAAGTCTCCCAGGCACTGCTACTGGTAGCAATATTAGGAATCCTATGTTCCGCTCGAGTTTGTGTGAGCTGACTTCTTGTTTCGTCAGGGGCTGGTGCACGCCGTTTGCTGCGACGGTGGTGGGTTCCAGGTCACGTGATTCTTGCTGCTGCTTTCGCACTCACAGCCATCTGGAGTCAGATGTTCTCACTTGCATCAGGCTTGGTCTACTACTGTGCAGACCGGTGTCAGAGGCGCCGAAGTCGTTGCGACACTGCTTTGCATGTCAAGCCTGGCCGATCTTGCTTCTGCCAGGCGGCATAACCACTTCGGACGGAGCCGTGCCCTTCGTGGCCACACGCGGCTACAGCACCATCAGATCCCTTGTGTAACCCCATATGGCGGCAAGCATCCTTGTGCCTTTCCACTCTCGTCCCCTCCCAGGTCACGAGCTGTAGAATGAAAATGCAGGTGCTACCAAAGCTCTCGGGGCCGTCATATGCCTGCACGTAGGATCTGGGCCTTAAGGCGGAGCCGTCCTGGTGCGTGGCCGTTGCTTCGGTTGCTAGCCGTGTGTGGTCCTGTACGCGCTTCTCCAGATGCACCTTGACGAGCTACCTGTCGCACCTGGCTGTGTCTCTGCTCCAAGGGACGCCGCATACCTGCAAAGGATCCAGCAGTGCAGGGAGGTAGTTTGCTTCGAGATGCCCTCTGGAAGTGCATGTCCATGGGCCGGTAGCATAAGGCATAAGGGTGTCTGTACGTGAATCGGTCACCGAGTGTGTGATTAAGTCAAGAACCCACGCAAGCTACCAAAACTGATGATCGTGCACGGCCTTAGGCAGCTCTAATGACTAATGTTATTGAATTCGAGTCTTCGTGGCAACAGCAGTCCCTCTGCTCTGTTGCAGACTCAATCCGCTTGTACACTTGTTCCATTCTGTTTTCAGATTGGTGCCCTGCGACTTGGTTAAATCGTCAGTTTTGAAAGTCCAAACCCTCAAAAACGCTCTGGGTAAATCGGAAGAAGTTTCCAGTGAATTCGCCTAATTGATATCTTAGCAGAAGGCGTTCGCTTCCATGAAAGTGATTCCCTGGCACAGCAGGATGGGAACCTGTGCCAGGAAGCCAATGTACACCGTGAATGCGATATCCTTCGCAGCATGCAGAATCCGCTGCTTGTGGCGAGAGTGGCTGTTGCAGCTGTTGTTACAGCGCAACTGATAGTTCGCAGAGAAGTTTCAATCACTCGAGATAGATGACGCCTCTTTGCGGTTGAAAATCCTTCTCCCAATCCTTTCTCGGCTGAGGAGGGGCTAAAGCGGCATGTGGCTTTCCACTGGCCACGAAAATCTTGACCAATTGACCTGTGGATGGCATGCAAGCGGTGGCATCGCTGCAATAGCCTTTTTCATTTCACCGCAATCTAGGCACTCGGGGTGTTGTATCAACTCTGTGCATGCTTCCACAACGTCCTTCGGATGCTTGTGGCCTCATGGTGTTATGTAGCTCGTGAGCCAGCAAAGGTTGCACATTCCTTCTTGCACTCACAGGCTATGGACATAATGAGCCTGTGAGTGTGCGAAGTTGAGGCTGAGTGGCTGAGATGCTTCACCTCAGCTGCCACACAGCTTTAAATGTCTCTCTGAGACTCGCACAAACGTGCCCTTCAAGCTGTGTTACGATGCGGGATTCCGCAGTCGCGAGCGTTGCCGGCAGCTGGGCTTCTTAGAGGTCCTCTAGACGAATGCCACGGAGAAGACCAGGACCAAGCAGTCTTCGACCTGGGCCGGTCTTCGCGTGGCGAAGCTGGACTCTCTTCCCAGTGTCTCCGTTGCTGGACCTCCGCAGCTTGCACAGCGAGAGCTGTGCACAACCCGCGGCGCTGACACACGCCATTCCCTTCTTTCCTTGTGCTCTTACGTGGCGGCCAGAGATGAACCGCTTGGAGTCAGTGCAGGAGGCCGCGCAGAGGCCATGAGGATGGACCTCTGGATCATCTGAAGCAGCGACTGTTCGGCGACTTGCACGTTGCACCCACGAGGAGAGCCCACCGCTGAGCTTTCGAATGCCTTTGTGATCCCTCAAGGAAAGACCAACAAGCCGCCAGCACTCCTTTTGCAAAACCTTTGCCTAAGTTTCGGACGGCGCTGATGGCTCTTTCGGTAACAGGCGCAGGGGCATCAGCAGTTTAAGGCATCAGTGGCCGTTTACTCTCCCTGTGTTGCCTACGAGCAGCTTGCTGGACGCTTGGGTATGGGCTGAGCTCCGCGTACCGTCTTGACCAGATAGAGCTGGCGAAGCATGCACGCCAAGATTTCTTGCATTACAGAAGTCTTCGTGGGCTTTGCCGGATTCCAACTTGCTCCCAGACATGTGGGTGGCAGCACAGGAACACCATAATGCGGTGGGAGTTTACCCACACGGCATGCTACGAGAACTGCAAGCTTCTTTGCCGCCATATCCCAGTTGTGAGCGCAATGCATGCAATGAGCCGAGGCATTTCCCGTGTACACGTCAGTCTGTGCGCAGCCGTCCATGCGAGAACTTCCCCGCATGTTCCTCCATGCTTCTCGTGAGATAGAACCTCGGCCAAAAGTACTGGGAGCCGCTCTCCGTCTCTGCCGTCGACCTTGTGTGCGCAGAGAGCCGCATCACCGATTCTTGCCACTCTCCCGTCGAGATCCTTGTATTTTACTACAAGGCCGGAGCTCGGCAAGACGATCTCGCAGATAGTTTGGGGAGGTTCTAGACGCCCAAGTCTCCTCTGCCGCGTCTAAAGAACTCGGATAATTCCGTGCAGTGGAGCCTGGCCTCGAGATGGCGCTGTCGGCTTTCTATTTGCCCTTAGATGCCCGCCATGTCTGCCCCAAGAGTCTGCAAAGCTGTACAGAAGGCCGGGAGTATCGTTGACCATGTAATCTGTGTCTGGGCCGAGCCTGCATGCTCGCCCCACCTATCCAGCAAGAGATGCCTGCCGGTCCCGGAGTTGACGAGTAAGAAGTTGAAGCAGCTACTCAGGCATGCGCACGCTCCATCCGCAGCTTATTGAAAGCTGCACAAGCCTGGTTGGGGCGTGCTTGCAGGGACTGCATTTTGGACGCCTCGCGGCGAGCAGGTGCTATTGAGCTGTCTTCCGTTGTGCCCGTCTTGCAATGAGGCGGCATGAGAGATCTGTGTTACAGGACCCTCCGCGCGAGTAGCATTCTCATCTTCATGTGGAGGGCCAGGCGCCGCAGCGACATGACTTAGTAGCTTCAAAAACGCAAGTGAATCTGAGATCCGATAGTTTAAAAAAACCAGTGTCCCTTTGCCAAAGAAGATAGCAGGTAGAGTCTAAAGCGAATTGCGGGGCTATCCCCTCGCAGGGAGAAGCCCCGGCGGCATGCTCGCCCGACCCCCCCTGTGCGGTGAACTCCCGCCTGCTAGCTTTCGATAGTTTGCCCATCAGCTTCCTGCAGGCTGCGAAGGCCAGGGTGGCCTGAAATATGATCTGCGCAGCAGTCGCACTGGAAGTGGACGTGTGATCTGGATCTCTCTTTGGGCGAGTGAGGTTACTTGCTCAGTCCACCTCCCCCAACACACGTTCCTAGCCGTGCAGACGAAGTTGCGTAGCTTGATGTGCACGAGATGAATCCACCCCAAAAAACTCCTCGCAGCGGCTAGTGCAGAAGATGGGATCCGGCATACCTCCTGCCTGCATGAGGTCCAAGAACGCTCCATGATCTTCGTGCATCCCGCGCCATCAGCCACTAATGAAAGTAGTTTCTCTAGACCCGAAGATGGAAAAACGCCATGATTCGGAAACAGGACCGTTTTACAGCCATTCCCAAAGTTTTGTTTTCGCTTTGAATTGTGTGAGGAGATGTTTATGAAAAAAGGTTTGCGTATTGCCAACACGACAGGCCAGGCCGCCCCTTGAGCACCTCGGTTTGCAACTCTTTCCGCGTGGACTTTGTTCTGTGCTGAGTTCTTGCCGATCACGCTTGGTGGTCGAGCCGGCGTTGTCGTGATGCTTCGCTGAATGCTCGCCGAGCATTGCCAAGACCGTCAGTTGGGTTTGCAACTGAGAAATATCGCTGCAGCTTTGTATCTTGTCAGACGTGTCAGGGGCAAGCGCGAGCGGCTGCAAGCGCTTCTGCGTCAGTCTTCCGAGTGACGCCTGTGCGTAGACGTCGGCACGTCTTCGAGCGCAGGGTCACTCGCAAATGTGTCAGGTCCACGCAGCGGTCCAGTGCAGATCTGCGGCATGGAAAGACTCTGCCGTGCATCTCGTTGTTTCAGCCCGTGTCACGCAGACATGCAGGCACGCAAGGTAGCCCCAGCGCTTGGATTTGCACCGTAAGAGCTTTGAGTGCCTGCAGGTGTGAGTTTCGAAGTCCTCATCCATGGTCTGCCCTGCACCCTTGCAGCGCAGATGCTGAAAAGTGGCAGTGTAACCCTCGGCGGTTTCAAGGGTTTCGGGCCGATGCGTGGGCGAGGACCAAGACAAGAATGCTATCAACCCTCCTGACTGGACGGGGGGATGCTTGTCGCTCCAACTCGTTGCAGATGGAGGCTGCGATGTGTCTTAAGATTGCTTGCAGGCAGGCCATCTGTCGCCCTTCCATCACCTGAAAGACTGTCATAGTACACATTGGCTGTGATGTCGGATACCCAGTAGTTAAGCTTCCGTCGCCGCCGTGGAGACTCACCGCGCCTCAAATCGCTGCTGGCTTTTGTTGCGCAGGCCGCTTGCTCTGCGCATGTATCTGCCACCCACCGTGGCTACCATTGGCCAGGAATGGTTAACAAAAATGGTGGGGTTTACCTAGCTGCATGCAACCATCAAGCATGCCACAGTCACCAGAAGGCCTTTGCTAAGGGTAGCCTTGCGAAGGCATCGCTGTTGAAGAAGGGTGTTTGCAGGATGCCCTGGAAGGTTGTAAGGGGCGGCCGTGGTGAATTGAAGCTCTCCAACACAGAAGCGAAAGGCTCTGTCGATGTTACGGCAGTACGTGTTGACAGAAGGAAGAACATCGCTAGGAATCCGAAACGTTTCGATCGCCAAGCTCAGCATCAGCTTGCAGAGCAAGCGCCAAGTTTGCCGGAGAGCAGCAACGAGAAGATAATGCCGGTCTGCTGCTTTTCTGGTGCAGCACGCTCCGGTGAACTGGGCAGTGCATTCTCCTCGTTCGCGAGAGCCACCCGGTTGCAAAGGCGTTTGCGACTGTGTCGGATTGTTTCTCCCGATGCTTCGGCTGCTAGGGCCATCCAAGACCTGCATTCATCCGCAAAGGTCGCTTATGGGGAGCACTGCGCTGTGGCGACGTCCTGAGCACCGGTGGTTCGAACTTGGGAGTGCTAATGTAATGGAAGGTAAGGCATGCGAACACCCAGTGAGAGGTCAAGAGAGAGAGGGTGTGTGTGTGTGAAGTAAGGAAGGAAGGAAGAAAGGAAGGAAGACAACGGAAGTGTGATTGTGAGTGTGTGTGTGTGTATGTGTGTGCGAGTGAATGAGTGACTAAATGAGTTTGAGTGTGTGTGTGTGTGTGTGTGGCGACTTCGGCTTCACAAGCCCAGACGACCACAGCGAAGACTTTTTATGCCACACGTCCCGCTTGAGATGGTGCAAGCCATGGGCCAACTGGACAAGGCCTATGTCGATGCTGAGTGCGATGAGCGCAAGGGCAGGGTCCCGTTCGAAGGTGGAGGTGGCGGCAGCAGAGGTGGGACAGGCCTCCCATTGAGAAGCTGAGGGATCAGAGTGATGTGCCTCAGGGGGAGAAACGTTTTTGATTGTTTTTGCACGAAACATGTTTCGTTAGTCCTGAGGCCCTCGACATTAGGCGACCATGAGATGCATTTTGCCTTGTTTTTGGTGTAGAGTGCAGCGCAGAGCGCCAGTTGGCACAGTTCTCAATAGCTGTTTGCCAGCAGCAAAATCTGCTGACGGGCAGCAAAGGCCCAGAACAGAGAGAGAGAGAGAGGAAGAAGAGTGAGAGTGAGAGAGAGAGAGTGTGTGCGTGTGTCTGTCCGTGTGTTTGAGGCAGAGCGGCACGACGAAATTAATTGTTCATGCGTGCGGCAAAACTGTAGTTTACACTGAACCTTTCCCAGGATACAATGGATGCATTTGGTCGTTTCGGCTTCACGACCCTGGCCCAGTGCCTGTCCTGGGCTAAGCATCATGACCTGGGGTTAGCGAAGAATCGGTGAGTTCTGCGTGTGCATACCGGTCATGTTTAAGAAGCCTGCCATAGTAAAGAATCCGCTCCAGCAACAACCCCATACCATTTTGTGTGCCAAAGGCTTCCAATGTTGCTCTAACACTCGTCGCTTCCCTACTGACTTGAATCGCTTTAGGATTGCGTGAGGCAACGCTAGCCGACTGCCCCCAAACCCCCAATCCGACTCAACCCGGTTTGCTCGCCAAGCCGCCAAGCTTTCCCTAACCGATGCTTCGTTCTGCTGGGCCTTCACATCCGAGGTTTGCTGCTATGCCCAACTCTAAGGCCGTTTCCTGCTATGGTCAGTGCTGCTGTAGCTCGTTCATGCCATCGTTGCATAAATCAAGCAAGCAAGGGAGGTACTGAAAGGGTTGATCCCGGTTCACACTATCGGGAGGATATGCTGCAGCTTATCCATGGATGCGTTGGCAGATGCCTTTGAAGAGATACAAAGTCTAAGACGAGTCGGCATGAATGGTAGTTTGGCTGTGGCGAGCTGAGCTCAGCCTCTTAGATTCTGTTTAGCACATCGCTCGACAATGCCTTGCCCTGGTAGGGCCGCTGATCCTGGGTGGTTGGAGCTTGGGGGCTTTGCCTGCAAGGCCGGACATGACTCTAACATCATAGTATATTGTAGTACATTATAGTAGTATATAATAATATATTATAGTATATGATCATGCTGTAATTACATTGTATTATACTAAAAGCACATTGAAGGCTGCTTGAAGCTTGCCAACTGGCACTTCCTAGCTCTTTGCTTTCGGCAAGACGGAGGCAAGTTGCGCACTGCTTGGAGATGATGGAATTCCGAGCAGGGGGCTCAGAACTTCAGACCGCTTCGGCGGGTTGACCGCTTGCGAGAACTTGGCTTTGTGCAAAAATGTCTGTGCAGTTCCACCACATCTGGGCCCCTCTAAACCCGAAGCCGCAAGCCCTGAAGGTCCACGCACTGTTTGCATTGGACGAGCGCACCTGCCGAGTGGCTGAGCCCATTCAGCGTTTAGCAGCGCGACGTGCTCTGGCAGGCGAGCTTTTTGTATCTGAGCTTTCAGCAGACATTGTTGTTAGCGGCATGCGTATAAGAACTAACTTCTAGCAAGTGCCACAACAGCTCACAACGTTTCCCTATCAGTGCGTTGATTTATCGTTCCTGCCACTTGTAGACATGCTTTACTTCCCTTAACATTCTGGAGAGGCGAAGCATGGGGTCGCTTCCGCAGTGCTGCCATCAGCTCCTTGGACTCGCCTCCTTCATATGGGTAGTTTCTCTGAGTTTGGCTCCCTGTTAAGGTCCCCAAACCTAGTACGGCACCCTTCTAAAGGGACCCTAATTTGGAGAACTACTCATATCGGCCCAGGGTGTCTCAGTATGTCTACCAGACACAGGCCAAAACCATGCCATGCCTTGCCACATCGTTGTGCGTGTGTATACGGCTGTACATGTGTACCTAGGATAGGATATAAGCAGCTCTCTGTCTATCTTGCTTGATTTCTTTAGTTCTTGCTTTCTTTCTCTCTCGCTCGCTCTCTCTCTCTCTCTCTCTGTCTCTCTGTCTCTCTCTCTCTCTCTCTCTCTATATATATATACACATGATATACACACATCCATACAGACACACGTACATGCATACTTACTTCCATGAATACATACTCGCATACATACGTACACACATGCAAGCGTTCATACATTCATTCATACCTCATACATACAAACATAAATGTCTGGACATGAGTGCATATGTCTGCAGGACGGAAAAATCAAACAGAGACAGATTGACGTAAATAAGGTATTTGCTTATTTATCAACATGTCCATCCTCTTTTGTCTGCTTGGATTCTGCAGGGAAGAAAACTGAATCTTCGGCATCTTGCAGACAAAAGCTTACACCGGCCTCATAATCAGACATATGTGGTAGTATGGAAAGCATCCACTTCCTCCAGGCCGCAGACGCAGGATCCCGAAGCTTAAATTGGTGCTTACTACCCTCTTTTGGCCTCTAGCCTTCTCTTGTTTCAGGTGTCCACTTCACCTGTCCGCGTTTCCGAGAAGTTTGCATGGAAGGTGCATGGCTTGGCACCGTTTGCTTGCTGCCTCAGCTTCTTCCCGCTGATCAAGCAATCTTCGCCCACCGGATTAGGCAGCCCCACTTTTGTAGGATAGCCCTGCTCATGCCAGGTCAGGACTTTACGCGGCGCGCTGCAAATGATGGTAGCGTCAGCTCTACAGCAGCCCTGCACAGTGCTCCTTGGTGCAATGCTGTGATGTCGTCGAGAGAAGCTGGCATGGAGTGATTGGAATGGCCCACGGCAAGCTGGTGGAAGCCGGCAGAAGCAGTTTCGAACACGGCGTCCTCGATCTCGGTTGTGATATTGCCCAATGTTGTAGCATTGAAAATCTGAGCTGAGGCTCGCTCGTACTTCGCCATCTTCCGCGACGCGCGCCATTTTGACATCGGCGTGAGTCATGTGAGGAACTAAGGACGACTTCTTGGCTCAAGCTGCCGTCCAGTCCGGCAGTGATGGTTTTAAGGCCTGGGACATTTATCGTCATCTGCAAGGCTGAGCCCCAGCCCCAAACCACAAGTTGCTAAGGACACGGCGTGCAGCTGAGAGCATATAACGAAGATAAAAGATCTCTTCTGTCAATTGCAGGACCGTCGCAGCGAGTCCGAGGAGTCTTTGCGTCCCCGTGATGGATCTCCAGGTGGGCCCCAGGAACTTTAAGAGAGGGAAGTCTCTCAGCTTCGCGAGGTCGGTGGCCATGGGACCTTTTTCTGGAGTGTTGGCATCTATATCATCCGCGCCCGTCGCGAGTGGCCACAGAGTCCGCAGGCACTGCCTAGGCCTATGCCTGAATCTTCTTTGAAGTGCAAGCCCTGCTTGGGGAGGCACAGAAGCAGGGACAGGATGCCGCCGCATTCTTCTGACGTCTGGCTAAATGGGCGCAAAACAGAGATAGCCTTGCGTTTGCATGCGTGGGGATGAAGCAGCATGAGATGTGTTTGTGGCGGTTGATCTTCTGTTCCCATTTTGCAGAACGCGCAGCGAATTTCTGTGGCTTGTGCGTGCGAGCAGCTCGTCGACCAGCACACAAGCTAGAAGACTGGTGGAATTGATTTTTAACCAGCTCAATTTCGTAAATGAGTTGGCTTCGGGATTGTACGCGTGCTAACTTCTGCTGCAGCGAGTGCAGCCTAACCCTGAGCCAGAAAACCCTATGCCCTTCGCTCTAAAGCCTTTAACCCTCTATCAATCCCGAAACCCAACGATCGGACACAATGGCTCATGACGGCCAATGCCCGCGTGGCGCCGAGCACTGCGCAGTCCACAGGCCGAGGCCTGGATCTGTTCTTACAGGTACAAGGCTTAGGATAGGTTTCTTGCGATGTCGGGGTTAGAGCTTTAGGGGTTAGGAGGTTGTGTGCGTTTATTAGATCGGGTTTTAAGTGCGTTTCCTTACTGCATCGCGTTTATGGTTTAGGATATCTTCTTTCGATGTTTATCGTTCGCACTTGTTAACACCTTGCTATCAACCGACGCTGTTCGCAGTCTGTTCTTGTTTGTTTTTCACACAAGAGCTTGGGAGCTTCCTTGGCTTGGGTGGTCCAGTGCTTCGTTGAGCGCGCCGGAGGTTTCGCAGCTTCAACCTGTGCTACTCCGCATCTTGTGCTTCACCAAGAGGAGTGATCGGAATGCGAGGGCAGTTGAGGTCAGCCTATCACTGCCCCGAGGTGCCGCTCGTGGGAAGCGTCCCCAGCTACACCTTGCATCTTGACTCTTTGAAAAGGGGGGGCACTTGTAGATTCAAATGCCGCATCCGTGTGGGCCTTAGGCTGCTTCGTCATTGCTCCGTGTTCAAGATTCCTATTTTTACCATATCACTTTTGCTATTCTTGTGTCTTTTTTCGTCCCCACTGATTCCCTGAGGAGATCTTAGGGGCTTTGGGCAAAAAGCCTGGGAGCCGAGGGCTTTGGAACTGATCACATTGGACAATGTGGAGACGGACAGGGGATTTGAACGAGAATTTTCTCTCGCAATTCATGCTCGGACGTCGGTACTGGAGGCCATGGGAGCATGATCTCAATGATGCTGTCCGGGTGATTGATGATGTTGTCGAGCCTTTGCAGGTAGAAGGCCAGGTTAATGATCTGTCTGCTTGCGGTGACTTTGCTGTGAGTGCCTGCGGCAGCTTTCTGTGTGTGGAAGGCCTTCCAAGGTCTGAGGCAAGTCTTGCTGTTCTTCGTGTTGTTATTAAGTTGTTACAAGTGTTACAAAATACAAGCTGGTCTTCTTATTGATATTATTCTGATGCTTCGTATTGTTGTTTCTTGATTTATACTTTCACCATTTCCATCACACTCCGGAGCCTCGCCGTACTAGTTTCCAGGGTGACAGCAGCGCCATTGGTTGTGCGTTTCGATGAGGCATAGCTCCATTTGCATCGTGACCGGTGCAAGTCGAGGGGTTGGCCGCGGCATCGCTCTGGAGCTTGCTGCGGCAGGCAGCCTACCGGACTTTCGCAGACTTCATAGAGGAATAGGAGTGACGACAAGGGACGACTTCCTTTTTTTTTGAGTCGGAGAAGCTCGCTTAGTTGTGGCCGTGAAATAGCAGACGATCGCCATGTGCAGGCTGCATCGTCTACGTGACGGGTCGGTCAACTTCCTCGCGGCAAACAGAGGCAGGTCTTCCTGTGAAGCCTTAATGTACTACTCATCATAATTGTCATTAGCCAGGGTAGTTCTTGTTTTAGTATTGTGACTATCCTTTTCTTGTTGTTATTATGGCTGGCAAGCAAGGTCCTGCTGCAGGGATCCGTGGACGCCACGGCCAGCGCAGCTACTCGACGAGGTGGTGCAGGCAGCGTCCCTTTTGCTGAATGGATTTCGTCCAGATTCGTCGAATTCATCGAACACTGGAAAGTCGCGAACTACCCACGGCCGATTTCGACTACAATGCTGAATGCTTGTTTTTCTTCAGTCCTATTACTGTGGTATAGCAGTTTAGCATCTGTTCTATTGTGCTGTAATACCCTCTCCGAGACCTGACGGGATGGTGTAAACGCAAGCGTGTGGGACACTCAACAGGCGAAGCAGCCTTTTTGCAAAGATGATGCTCTTTCCATATCGGACTAGGACGGAGGCATGTCAAGTACGACGGGTTGCGTGCGTAAGATTCGTGCCCTGCTGCGAGGCATAGCAGCCTACATCGATCACACCCTGGACGATGAGTCGAAGCAGTCACCTGCCCGGTTCTTTTTCGAGTTTCGACTCCGGGGCCGAGATGGGTTTTGCCCCGCTGAGAGGTTTGTGAAGCTGCTCTCAGAGCTGCACGGGCGGCTTGACCTGCTTGTCAGAGCCCCAGAGCCCCAGAGCCGGAGATTCGGAGCCCTGCTACGCTTTGCGAGGTCAACAACGCCTTCCTGATGCCAAAGCCGGACACGCTCTTCTTTTCGGCCCCCGTGTGGCAGCAGCCCTGCAGGCCCGGGTTGGTTTTCGGTGCTAAGCTGGGCTGGAGATCGCTCTGGATGAGAGGCTCTTGGACGAGCAATTCTGCATCGGAGCTCGTAACCATGTGGTACTCACTTTGACACTCGGCCGCCGCATGGGAGGGATCAAAGGCCCTTTAGAGATCGTGGCTAGGCTTGTGCGTTTTGGCCAGCTGCGAGGTTGTCGCGAGATCTCTTGAGTAAGGCACGTGGATGTGTTGTCAACGTCGCTTGGCTGTTTAGATCGGTTTCTGTCGAGCCTTTTCTGTGCAAGTCGCCTGCGTGGTAAACATTTGCACAGGATGAAACGTTGCTGTCATTAGACCGCAGCTGCTGCGATGTGCGTTGAGACTGCCCTGCGTTCATGTGCCTTGTTCTGGATGCTGAGTACATGTAGCATTTGCATGTCGTACTTGAGGTGAGCTCTGGTGGGTCGCAAGGGAACACACAGGTGGGGAAAGACTTGAATCAATTCCCTACAGGATTCCGCGCGGCTGTGCAGTCTTCGACACAAGTTGTTGCTGCGAACAGCAGACTCCTCTCTTTCAGGTCTTCCCTGTGGCATATCACGTGAACAAGGCGACCTGCATGCCTTTAAAGCGCATCATCTCAAGCTGGGACGGCATAGCAGGCCGCATATGACCGAATGGTGCTGGCTCTCGCATGCCAGCTACAGAACTGCTCCATCAGCGCTTCTCGGCTTCTAGAGAGTAGAACAGAGGGTCCCGTGTATTCAGACTGGCTTATCTCAGCAAAGCAGGTGCTGACGCTTTGGCCAGGCCCGTTGTTGAGGACTTCGGGGCATCGACTTGCCAGTACTCAGCAATCCGTGGATGCGATGTGAAGGCTCTGTCGCGACAGAACGGATGGTGGTGGGCAAGCGACGCTTTCAAGGCAGGATCGTCTTTGACACAAGCCCCCTGTAAAGGACCTTCTTGCCCAGCGACATCGGTAATTGTTGCTCGGCCAGGATGGCTGACTGATCCGGAGACTACGCTCTTCTCTGGTCGAGCCGTGGTCAAGCTGGGCGAGCTCAGCGCTGAGGCTGGCCGCGTCGGAAGGTGACTTGCGGGCAACTCTTCAACAGAGAAGCCCCCTTCGCAGGCGCGTCTTCGACTTTCTGGGAGGCTGCAGCATTCAGCAGCATGCCTGAGATGAAGAAACAGCCCTGCCGCGCTGTGCTGAACAGGACTTTGACGACGGTCGAGGTGAAGCCCTCGCTCGGTTTTTTCCAATCGATTCCAACTCAACTGCAACATGCAGCACTGTCCAGGTCCTGTACATGTCCGGCGGCTTCGATGTGGATGGCTACCGTAGCGGCCCTCGATGCGGACCGTTAGATGTCAGTCCCCCGCACCCCGGCCCCAGGTCATGATCTTCAGCGAGAAGCTTCCTTTGCTATTGCTCAATACTTCTCGGAAGTGCTGCGCTCAGTGTGCTCAGTGGGGTGAGACTCGTCCCGCACCCGGCGCAAACTGAGTCTATATGTCTACCTGCATCAGAGCAAGGGAAGCAGGAGATGCCACAATCACGACAGCTGACATCATGCAAATATGGAGACCATGGTTGATATCATCTGCAGTATGTGGACAAACGAAGAGAGCATCGCCAGTTGCGAAGTGACGTCAACGTTGCAATCATCAAACCATGTATCACAGCTGGGCTACAGCACAATTCTGAGACATGCTGAGATTGGTTGCACGGTGCTGTGCCAGCTGTCCACATTTCCCAAATTATTGTCACTGTCTTATGCAACCTGAGGCACCCAATATGACGAGAGTTGTGAATTGAACTTGCTGGGACAAAGACTTCCTGGCCAAGGCTAACAGAAACAAATCTTTGATTATTTGGCTGTCTCCGCCCTGATCTCCTTTTCTCAATCCCCATAAGAATGATACTATTATATTTACATATATTTCGAATCTATTTTTATTTCCAAGATACGTGAAAAGGTATATTATTTCGGAAAATGATGGATAGGTCACATAGATACGGTCTTGAATGAATAAATTTATTGACGAATATATTAGTGATTTTCATATCATTTTAGAGATATGAGCTGGGGTTTTTCTCTTGTCTGGAGATAGATAGGCTTAAAACGCACGGCTCGCGTAAAGATTATAATATAATAGTACCCGCGCAAGAAAAGATAGAAAATACGAAAAAATAAAAATATATTATAAAAGGGTCTATCGGGAGGGATATAGAAGTAAATCTTTCTAACAACCGAATGGTAATATTGTATCGAAAGAGATATGGAAGGATTTTACGATAAGGCGATTAATTTCTTTTACATTGATTTATATAAATTATATAAATACAAGATTTATTTATATTATTTCGTTATTTTATTCTATTGTGTAATAGGAAAATTTGAATTCTATAATAAAATATATATGAAATATTTTTTCTACGAATTTTAAGAGTAGGTAATATTTTTTTGGAAATTTAATTAAGTAATTTGATGGAAGAATAAATTATGAGAATATACGATACTTTTTTGATTGAGTAAATAAATTAAGCCAAATTCAAATTTCTATATTTAATTTATTTTTATATGATTTGTAATTTCTAATTATTTTTTTAAGAGATAATAAAATATATAGAATATCGAAATAGAAAATTATATCTGGGTCGGATATAGGGTTGGGATTTAAGTAAATTCTAAATTCTAAAGCCTAAAACCCTAAAAATCCGAACCCTAAACCCTCTAATTTTATATTTTTCTATAAATGAAATGAAATTTATTCGATAAGAAAAATATATAATTATACGTCGCTTCGGTTCTTGTTTTTTCGTTCACTATGATTTAAATTATAAATAATTATAGCTATGACACGAGATATTTTTTTTACGATTTATGACTACAAACACGATTCTGGATTTACGATTTTCATTCTCAAAATTTAAATCTTTGTAGAATTAATTATATGAATTTCTATTTAGAATCGTTTCGAATATAAAAAATTATTATATTAATTTTTTTTAGATTACCTATAATCACTTTAAAATATCACTAATTATTCGAATTTGTGTTTTATTTCTTTAAAAATATCATTATTAATTATATTGCCAAAGAATATATCAGTATTATCTATAATCTCCTTAATTAAACGTGGGCGACATTAGGCGCGTAACGTTAGAAATTCATCTTAGCTTAAATCTTTGTATTAAATTCCATGTTATTGGCGGGGGAAAAAAAGAAGAGAATAATAAAGAATAGATAAAATACAATTCAATCCAATATATATATAATTAAATATCTAGTGTTCGTAATCCCCCCGGCATCGGTGAAAGGTCTAATATAATAAATAGATTATTCTTACATATACTCAAAGAAAAATATCAAAGGTCGAGATCTTATATAAGTCATAATTCCGATAACGTAAAATATAATATATATTTTTTTCTATTCATGAAAAGTTTATCATTAATAATATTTATATAGAAAATTCTTAATTTAGTTTATTAATATATCAAAAATATATATAATACTATGCGTTCTATTTCGAACAGAATTGAATTTATATATTTATATTTTATATCATAATTTATATCTTTCTTAAATTTAATTAATATATAAAGTAATTTTTTCTATGTCAAAATATTATTTTTCAATATAATTTTTCTATATATACTAATAAGAAGATTTTTCAAAAAAATTCATAAATCCCATAATCTAAGAATCTAATATAATAGATATCAATAGTAGTGAAACTCCATCGTATATATAAGTCAATTGTGATTATAAAAATAGATTATTATAGATATCAGATAAAATCTCGGTATATTCGTAATCTTTATTCCACGTTACATAGCATATATTTTTATTCTTCAATGAAGCTCCCATTGTTGTTAATGTCTTCATCTTCCACTCTATGATATTCCTTTCGCCGCGCCCTCATCTCTCATTCCATACTGTAATAAAGGACTGAATGCGGACATATGTAGAGGGGTCTCGGTTTTGGTCCAGGTAAACTATGTATACTCAAGCCCTCCCTCCTTTAGTGCCGAATCAAGAGGCCCAGTCACGCAAATGATGCCAATGCCATAGACCATAGAAAAGTAAGGCGCTGCAACGCTAGATACATGAGAGCCGAAAGGAAATACCCTATCTCAGAACAACCTTCTGCGAGCAAGGCTTGACCTGAGCATCTTTTGCGTGCTGCATTGCTGCATGCACGAGTGGCAAACGCTGTCCTCAGAGAACTTCACAGGGTCAGTTGACACTCATCAGGGTGGAAGCCTTCATAGTGCCGGCCCCCTCTGGGACCTGGACTTCCAGCGTGGAGTCAGGTGCAACAGTCTGAACATGTGCTGAGGCCCCAGCAGGCGTTTGCTGCAAAACCCAAACAATTTTACTCTACCTTGGCATCCAAGAGGCGTGGTGGGTCTGAAGCGGCTGCGGATGCCGATCTTGCTGGGACCCGGGCAGTAAGTCCACGTCGTCCTTCGCAGCCGATCGACTCGAGGCCCCTGGAGGCTTGGCCAGCTTGGGCACCTGCGACGGCTCAGATCTTCATGCAAAGCCTCATGATCAAACGCCCTCGGACGCGATACGATGCGTACTAAAGTGTCTGCTCCACTGAGCACCTGCATTCTGTAAACCACTCCCACTACAGGCATGGATGTCATAGGGCTGCAGTAGTTCGACTCGGCTCCCAATGCATACCACTGCAGCCCACCTCTGTTGCTGCCGTGTCAAGTGCAGTCCTGCGTGCCTGGTTGCATTGAGCACGTGCTTACGGTTTGACTGAACCGCGATCCGCATGCATGTATGCATGTAGGTATGTATGCATGCATGCAACCAAAGAGCGATATAATCAAAGAAAGAGCTGTAAATCCCTCATGTGTGTGTGTGTATCTATCTATCTATCTATCTATCTATCTATCTGGTGCCTCCCCCTCTGGAACCTACGTTTGCTTATAACCTTGACTGTGAGGTACGCTCCTAGTTATTCACAAATGTAAAAACGTGGGAGGCCTCCACATTTCCGCATTTGCAAGCCCTAGCTAGTCACAAATGTGGAAATACGAAGGGCCTCCACATTTCCACGTTTGCAAGCCCTAACTCACCCACATTCTCCAAATCTTCTGGAGGCATGGGGCTTGCAAACATGTAGAGGCCCTTCGTGTTTCCATATTTGTAGGCCCTAGCTATTCACAAATGTGGAAACGCGGAGGGCCTCCACATTTCGACATTTCCACATTCGCAAACCCTAACTCACCCACATTCTCCAAATCTTCTGGAGGCATGGGGCTTGCAAATGTCGACATGTGGAGGCCCTTCGTGTTTCCACATTCGTGAATAGTTAGGTCCTGCAACTGTGGAAATGTGGAGGCCTCCCATCTTTCCTTATTTGTGAATAGTCTCACATGTTGGGGGCCTCCATATTTCCACATTTGCAAGCCCTAACTCACCCACATTCTCCAAATCTTCTGGAGGCACGGGGCTTGCAAATGTCGACATGTGGAGGCCCTTCGTGTTTCCATATTTGTAGGCCCTAGCTATTCACAAATGTGGAAACGCGGAGGGCATCCACATTTCGACATTTCCACATTTGCAAACCCTAACTCAGCCACATTCTCCAAATCTTCTGGAGGCATGGGGCTTGCAAATGTGGAGGCCCTCCGTATTTCCACATTCGTGAATAGTTAGGTCCTGCAAATATGGAAATGTGGAAATGTGGAGGTCTCCCACCTTTATTTATTTGTGAATAGTCTCACATGTTGCGGCAGGGTTAACTAACATAAATGTTTCAGGTGTTGGAGCGGCTCAAATGAAATCATCTGCCAGAATGGCTTTGTCTATTGGGCCGGTACTAAAGGTTAACCACTTACATACTTGTTTCGCTTATTTGGTGCACGAAAACAACTTCCATCAAAGTGTGCTTTGTTTATTGACGTGTTGGAAATGAAAACCTCTTCCACAGGAAGCACGCGAGAAAGTAGTCGTCAGGCACTTCTCTTCCTTTTTTTTCCCCCCCTCCCCCTACCTACCTACCTACCTACTACTACTACTACTACTACTACTTCTTTTTGTGGCCTCTACAACAGCAGAAGTAGTAGTAGTGGATGTGGTTGTCAAGCACCGCTAGTCGTAGTAGTAGTAGTAGTAGTAGTAGTAGTAGTAGCAGTAGCAGTAGTGCTATAGTAGTAGCAGTAGTCGTAGTAGTAGTAGTAGTAGTAGTAGCAGTAGTAGTAGTAGTAGTAGTAGTAGTAGTAATAGTAGTAGTAGTAGTAGTACTAGTGGTGGTAGTAGTAGTAGTAGTAGCAGTA
>CAJNJA010030520.1:0-30744 GCA_905231915.1 Symbiodinium necroappetens
TTGAGGGGTTTAGGGGATTAGGGTTTAGGGTTTAGGGCTCAGGGCCCTGAACCCTAAACCCCTAAACCCTAAATCTTGAACCCTAACCCGCTAACCCCCTAAACCCTAAATACATTTCCTTTAAAAAGTTAGGTTTTTCGGGGTCCTGGCCAGGGAAAAGTCGAAGCCACCGAATCCTAATCGGTTTAGGGTTTATGGGTTTGGGGAAGGCCAATCGGTTTGGGCATTTAGGGTTTTTGGATTTAGGGGCTTATGGCTCTAGCGTTTTGGATTTAGGGGTTTAGGGTTGTAGGGTTTTGGATTTAGGGCTTCAGGGGCTAGGCGTCTCGGCAGAAGTGACGTGCACCTCACCCTTCACTTCCCTTGAATGCCGGACAGCTATGAGACGGTCCAAGTACACAAATACTGTTGATGATATAAATCCTGCATTAACTTAAGGACCCTAGACTATGGGGATTATGGTATATTACGGTATATTCCTCATTATGGGTAATGCGGGATTTATATCATCAACCGTAGTAGGTCCGGAGTAGTATACTCTCACCGGCTTGTGGTCTCGAAAACCATATACCGTACAAACCGAGGAGCTTCGTCGTGAGGCTCGGACGACAGTCCGCCACGATGTCGCAGCCGCACTACGCACCCTAAACCCCAAACCCCTAAACCTTTAAAACCCTAAACCCCTAAACCCCTAAGCCCCTAAGCCCTAAACCCCTAAACCCCGAAGCCCCTAAGCCCTAAACCCCTAAACCCTAAAAGAGTGAGGAAGTGCTTGCAAGAGGGCCTCAGGTCTTGCTGCCAGGGTCGTCGGGAATATGGGGTATGAGCCTTAAACTCCTTTAGAGTCTAGGGGTTTAGGGGTTTATTGTTTATGGTTTTGGGTTTATGAGCCTTAGAAACCCTTTTAGGGTTCATTTCGTCGTGACCCTTAACCCTAAACCCTCCTTAAACCGTTTTAGGGTTCATGTCGTCCTTACCCTTAACCCTAAACCGTCCTTAAACCCTTTTAGGGTTCATTTCGTCCTTGCCCTTAACCCTAAACCCTCTTTAAACCCTTGTAGGGTTCGTTTCGTCCTTAATAGCACATCGCAGGTTGAGGAGGGCCTTGCCGCAATGGGCATGGTTCTGACAACTTTCAAGCGGCCGTTATGGACTGGTGAGCTGGATTTAGGGCTTGGGGATCTTTGGGTTTATAGGGGTAGGGTTTTGGATTTAGGGCGGGGTAGGGTTCAGGGCTTGCCTTCCTTCGGGGCAAGATGAACGTCCTCCTAGTTGTTAGAAACACTCGAGCTCTGGACCCACGCAGGCAAAGTGGGTGCGCGAGATGGAGTCGCAAGACTCTGTCTCGACGCTGCTGGAAACCGTGCGCATTGCCGGCTTGAGCTTGGAAACGCCGCAAAGACTGCGTGACCCTGTGGCCAAGATATGTGGGTGCTTGGACCATGAAGGGTATGACTTATGGTCCAAGGGCAGTCTATAGTAGATGTGTGGCTTAGGGAGGGCTTGATACTTGTGGTTTGGGCTCTCTGTGTGCCATGTGCAGTGTAGATTTGGGGCTCGTCGTCCAGAGTTCAAAGTATGGCTTTGTGATCAGGATGTCCCTAGCCCAGGACACGGTACGAAAGGCAACGCCCGCAAAATTGAAGCCCAAGAGATACAGGTCATTCGCCACGAATTGAACGCATTAGAGATTCCTACAAGTAAGGACTCGTCTGCCAACTTTCGATCATCTTCTTGAGACTCAGCATCAAAAGCTTCTTGCCGTTTGGCTGTGCGGCCGTGAAGGCTTAAACACATGAATGGCTCAGAGCCTGTGGCCGCATATCAGGGTTTAGGGGTTTAGGGTTTGTGTTGTCGGGGTTTAGGGTTGAGGTTTAGGGTTTAGGGGCCAAGTTTAGCGGGTTAGGGTTCAGGCTTTAGGGTTTCTAAGCCCTGGACCCTAACCCTTAGCATCAAAATAGCCCAAAAGCCTTATATAATAGGGTCTTTGGCCCCAAAAGCCTTGTAATATGAGTCCTTCGATGGTAAGGGTAACTGGTGCAGGCATACTACAGGAATGCCCGGGACAGCCACCCCGACAAGTTTCCCGGCAACGAGAAGATGCGTGAGCGTTTTCAAGAGGCACCTACCCGCCTTTCTTACGTATGCGGCCTAGGGTTGAGGGTTTAGGGCTTTGGTGGCGTTTGGGAATCTGGATTCAACTTTATCTTTTGGGGTTTTGGTTGTTACCCTATTTTCGTTTGTTGAGCGCCCTTCGGCCACATGTTTAAGACTTTCGAGCACGTCTCTGCACACATCCTGCGTTTGTGTGGGCACGGGCTTCTCGACACTGGGTCACATCGCAGAACGCTTCCCATTGCTCCCATCGAAATAGCTTTCATTCCGGGGTGCTGTTTTTTGGGGAGGGGGGTGTGCTAAGGACAAAGCTTGTTTTGACACCATGAATGGGAGGGGGTCACATACTGCCAGAAATACAGCAAGTACAAATATCGAAAACAAACAAACACCGATGATGCAGAGTCGTCGACGGACAGTTCGAGGACACCATCCGAACAGTCTCTCATGTGGTTACCCTCGGTGATTTGAGAATTCCCTGAGGGTCCAAGCGCCTAATAAATTATCGTATACTCTCCCAAATAGTAACCTGCACAGCTACTGTCCGAAACCTAAATATCTAATTAGAAACATTGGTTCTTGGGATGCCGCACTTTCTGATTAAAGGATCCTAGCCATCAAGCAGTTTTCCACAAAAGGTACTACATTCTGGATCCTAGTGTCTAGGTCGGGAGGGTACAGGTTGCGTTTTCGGCTTCACAAAAGCAGCTTGGCCAAGTTGCCGCAGTGCGCGCCTCTCTCCAGGCCTGTCCCCAATGATCAAATAACTTAATTCAATAGCAGCACACTAGACCAAGTCCCTCAAAACTCTAAAATAACATGTTGCCGAACCCCTACATTTGATCTGTATGGAGCTCTTGAGTTTTGATTTAAGGAGCATTCCTGAAGCGACCAACTCACATATTAGGCTTTTGGGGGATATTCGCAATCAACCCCGAAACCCTCAACCTATCATGTCCGCCCACCGCAGGTGGCTGATGCTTATGCCACCCTGGCAGATCCCGCGCGAAGGCAGAAGTACGAAGCTTGGCTGCAAGCTGGTTGCTGCTGAAAGAAGACGTACTAGCATGTCATATTCGTGTTTCTTTGGAAGACGGGGTGGTCGAGTTTAGAGAGGACATGAGCTCAAAGCAGAAAGCAAAAATCACGTACCCTGCATGTACGTAGTGCTAGCTACTGCTTTCAAATTTACAGGTTCCGAATTGGAGGTTGCGGGCCAGCGCCAACGTTCGAAAAGATTTGTTCACGTGTATACACATGAATCATGAAGAGCTGTGAAGAAACATTATCGAATGCATGCGGCCTTGATAGGCGGCAGTGTAGACCATAAAGCCCCAACTTGAACTCCTTGGGCCCTTCAGCCGAGAACCCAAGGTGCGTAAGTGGCCCTGGGTCGAAGATCTGTTATCCAGTCAGGCTTTGTAGCTGTTGGTGGCGGAGGTAGCAGTCGTCGTCGTGGCAGCAGTAGCACTTGCTAGGTGGATAAGGAGGATAGATCCTAGCCGCCGAGCCCTAAGCAAGGAATTTGTGCACAACGAACTACCTTTAATTTGTGTGTTGTCCAATACCGAACCTGTTATTTGCTCGACTCTATGTGGATCTAATTCGCTGTATTACTAAGGTCCACCCGCTTATCTCCATTTTAAGGAATTTGCAGGGGTTTGAGGGCAACCGGCAAGGATCCTCACGACATCATCACATACACATAAGAACTCTGAAGGGTTTAGGATTTAGGGGTTTAGGGCTTTGGCTTCAAACACTGGGCCTCTGTGAAAGGACTTAGTAGAGTCTTAGTAGAGTTTGCCAGCACAGGGATGTCAGCAAAGAGTGTATGCACTCCGTACCGTGGTAACCTGAATGAAATTCCTTCTGAAGAACCCAAAAACCCTTAAACCCCGTTAAACCCCTAATCCCGAAACCCTAAAGCCTAAACCCCTAAGCCCTAAACCTCAAACACTAAACCCAAAACCCTAACAAAAACCCTAGAAATTATGAACAGACCCTCAACCCCTACATGGCCCTAAACACGATCCCCGGTAACCCTAAACCCTGGACCCTAAGCCCTACACCCTAAACCCTAAACCCTAAACCCTAAACCCTAAACCTAACCCTTAACACGGAAACCGAACCGTCCCTCCAAAGGATCTGCAGGGCCTGGCAGGATTGGCCTTCTTCCGCCAAGAGCTCAAGGTTTCCAAGGGTTCCCTTTAAAGGACTTAGGGGTTTAAACCCTAAACCCTAAACCCTAAACCATTAAAGGACTTAGGGGTTTAAGGTTTAGGGTTTAAGATTTCAAGGGTTCCCTTTAAAGGTTTCGGCGACTTAGGGGTTTAAGGTTTAGGGTTTAGGGTTTCAAGGGTCACCCTAAAGGTTTCAACGACTTAGGGGGTTTAGGGGTCTAGGGTTTAGGGTTTAGGGGTCTAGGGATTTGGGGTTTAGGGTTTAGGGTCAAAGGTTTAGGGTGGCTGAGTATTCTGGAGTACCGTGCTTGAATATGTTTTTGGGGGGGACCCGTTCCTTAAGGGAACTATTATGGAATAAAAGCTCATACCTTGTTTCTCCCCCTTTTGCTTCAAAGTCTAGTCAAAGGGCTTTCTGTAAAGGGTTCCTTTATAAGGGGGTTTAGGGTTGAGGGTTTAGGGTGTAGGCCTTCAGAACGGTTTAGGGTTTAGGGTTTAGGCCTTTATAAAGGGTTTCTCTAGCGGGCTCCGTTAAAGATCTCACTGAGCAGGGGCTGAGCTTTGCTTTTTTCGGAACCCTAAACGCTACAGGCAAAAGCCTAAACAGCCCAACAGCCCCCAAAAGCCCAGAAGCTCCCCTTAGGCAGCAATTTGAGCCCTGAACCCTAGACCCTAAACCCTAAACCCTTTGGGCCCAAGCCCAAAAAGCCCCAAAAGCCCCCAAAAGCCCAGAAGCTCTGCTTAGGCAGCAATGCCACCCGGCTCTTTGGTCCACCGCCGTGGAGAGACCCCCGGCTTCAAGACGAACTTCGGGCCCCAGGGGGTGCTAAGGGTTTAGGCTTTTAGGGTTTTGGGGTTTTGGTGTTTAGGGTTTCGGGTTTAGGGTTTTGGGGTTTAGGGTTTAGGGTTTTGGGGTTTAGGGTTTTGGGGTTTGGGTTTGGGGTTTTGGTGTTTAGGGTTAGGGGTTTGGGTTTGGGGATTTAGGCTTTAGGGGTTTAGGGTTTAGGGTTTTGGGGATTAGGGGTTTAGGGTTTAGGGAATTGGGGTTTGGGCTTAGGGGATTTAGGCTTTAGGGGTTTAGGGTTTAGGGTTTTGGGGATTAGGGGTTTAGGGTTTAGGGAATTGGGGTTTGGGCTTAGGGGTTTAGAGTTTGGGGGTTTAGGGTTTCGGGCTTTGGGGTTTGGGTTTAGGGGTTTAGAGTTTGGGGGTTTAGGGTTTTAGGGTTTAGGGTTTTGGGGTTTTTGCTTTAAGGGTTTATAGGGTTTAGGGGTTTAGGGTTTAGGGGGACCAAAGACCAAAATGTCTATTTTTGCTATTTTGAGCCTTACTCAGAGGCTCCATATACACTGCCATTATGGACATAGGCCCCAAAAGACCATCCCTGTTATGGTTTTGCAGACCTATCTCCATAATGAACAACAGTAGTATAGATGGACCATTTAGGTAAGTACTTACCTTGAATCGTATTTCAAGGGGTCCCTGAACCCTAAACCCTAAACCCTAAACCCAAGGGTTCCTTCAAGTTAAGGGCACCTCAAGGGCGCCTACAAAGGGTGCTGTGAGGGTTCCTTTCAGGGCACCTGAAGGCTTCAAGACCGCTTTCTAGTCCAAAGGGTCCGAAGTGCCTACCTTCGAGGGCACCTTAAGGGTTCCTTGAAGGGGTACATTGGGGTCTGGATCTTCCTCCACTTCTAAAGCTCTTACGGGTTTAGGGTTTAGGGGGGAGGGCTTAGGGTTTAGGGTTTAGGGCTTAGGGCTTAGGGTTTAGGGTGTAGGGTTTCCCTTGCTATGTCAAAAGAAACAGAGCCAAGGATGAGGATAGCGAACACAAGGCACAGAAGACACACGCACTACACATACAGGTAAATAAGCAAGACACCGACGAGGAACCCTCCAATCCCGAACCCTAACACCCCAAACCTTACCAGAATACAACCATAAACTCTAAGCGCCGACCTTTGGCCTTTCTGGGGCTTTAGAGGATGACGCTTTTCCATGGGTTTTTAGGTGAGGCTTTATAGGGTTTAGGTTTATTAGGGTTTTAGGATTTAGGGTTTTAGGTGAGGCTTTACCGTTTTTTGATTCAGGCCTTGAGGGCTTTGACGAATTCAACAAGGCCTGAACCCTCAACCCTAAACCCTGAACCTTGGGGCTTCTGGGTTTGGGGAGGCTGCAGTCCTGAAAAGGATGTTTCTGTCGTCTCAAGTTTCAAGCCTTAGACCCTCCTTAGCACTAGTCGCGAGCCTAAGCCCGCGACTCCTCATGGCTTTGGGCTTCGGGTTTAGGGTTTAGGGTTTGGGGTTTGGGGTTTAGGGTTTCGGGTGGTCGGGTTTTTAACAGGCAAATCCCATTCAGACCCATCTGAACCTTGCAAAACCCTGCTAAGACCACGTAGGACCCTGAACAGAACCTTGCTAAATTGTCAACAGACAGTTGCACTCTGAACTCCGAAGCCCCTCAACCCTAAGCCAACCCTAAACCCCTAAACTCAAATCCCGACGTCCTAAACCCCTAAACCCTAATCTCCAAAGAGAGGTGAACACCCCAGACAGACACACACACACACACAGACAGAGACAGACACACAGACAGAGAGAGAGAGAGAGAGAGAGAGGGAGAGAGAGAGAGAGAGAGACGCGCTTCCACTAGGAAGCATTTTGGGAAACTTTAAAGGTTCCTTTATGGCTCTTATAGAGGTACCTATATCCGTAAATACTAATAAGGGCCCCAAAACCCTAAATCCTGAACCAAAAAAGCTTCAGGTGCTCATAGGCCGGACCGACCACTGGCTATGGGAGGAGGCATCGCTACTATAGGGGCCTAATTAGAATAGGGCTTGGGAGTATATCATACTGTACTTACGAAAAGGAACCCCCCCAAAAAACCCTATTCTAACTAGTCCCTAAACCCTAAACCCTAAACCCCCCCTACATTGGCAAGTCTGTGGGTTCAGGCTTCTGCTAGATTTTCCGGGCTTCTGGGGTTTAGGATTTCGGGCTTATAGGGCGGGTTTAGGATGTGGGTTTCAGGATTTAGGGTTCATAGGTTTGGGGATTAGCAAGGGCTTCTAGCATAGTCTACAGGGATCCTGAAAGGGGTTCCTATAGTAAGTTTAAGGCCTGAGTATATACTGTATAGGCACGTGGAGCCTTAGGAACAGCTATTTGTGGACTCTGAGGGCATATTCTGACAGTCTGCCACATTGAAATTGCCTCAGACCCATACATCAGCAACTTGGGGGCTCAGGTTTCGGTGATTTGGGCCTGAGAGTTGTTGGGAGCTTAGAGTGATTCCCTCAGGTTCCAGAGCACCCACGTGGGTTTAGGGATTTTGGAGGGTTATATGCTTATGAGTGACGTGGCCCAGTAGGGGCAGGTGTAGGGCTGTAGAGTTCTACATTGACATGGTCTTACATGGCTTTTGTGGTCAAGGGGTGTGTGGGGGCTCTAGGACGTCTCGGGGTAGGGTGTGGGCCTGTGGGCATAGGCACTTGAAAACTGTAAAAGAATCGCCCACCCCCTCCAACTGTCCTGTAATCCCTGAATCTTGCATCTTCTAGTAAGTAAGACTCCCATTGGCATGTTCTACGATTCTACGACCTTGCCTATAGCTACCCCGGCTTTGATGGAGTCTTTGTCCATTTGCAAGTATGCTTATCCAAACAGAACCCTTGCAAGAGTATTGCAGCCCTAATCCTTAAGGACGAAATGACCCTTAAAAGTAGGGGCCCTGTATCCTTATACTATGAATCCCTATTCTGGTATATGAACCCTAAACCCTTTTAGGGTTCATTTCGTCCTTAAGGATTGCAGGAGAGACGGAGCATTCCGCTCCCCTTCTCTCAGCTCCATACACAGGCTACGACCACGATCTCCTAATCAGACAGGACATTCTAAATTCTAACGTGCCCATAGGCTTCTAAGTAGCTCCTTTTTGTGGTTCATATTTAGAACCCTATAAGGTAATCCCAAAAAGGAAGTACTTTGGAGCCTATGGGTAAGTTGAACACAAATTAAAACTGGGGGGAGGGGTCGTTCACGGTCAGAATGCAGAGGCTCAGTCAAGGCTACGTTTGTAAACCCTAAACCCTAAACCCTAAACCCCTAAAGCCCTAAAACCCCAAACCCAAAACACCCTATAAACCCTATAAACCCTATAAACCCTAAACCCTAGCCCGAGACCCTGGCCTTTGCAACAGGATCGCGCCGACTACATGGTCGGGTTGCTTGCATCTGCGATTCCCAACGGCATCGCGGGCGTCACCGTGAAGGGTGTGCAGGCTCAGGGTTTAGGGTTTTAGGGTTTTAGGGTTTAGGGTTTAGGGTTTAGGGTTTTAGGGTTTAGGGTTTAGGGTTTTAGGGTTTAGGGGTCACCGTGAAGGGTGTGCAGCCCAGATTTTATGGAGGCTGCAAGGCGGATTCATACGGCTTCAGGTGTGGATAACGGCTTACATGAGGGTGGTGTTGAGTGGATGCGGGGCTCGTTAGGATTACTACGGTCGACTGTATTTTCAGTGCGTCTTCTTGGGGATACTTGCGATAAGATGTCTGTCTTGCTGCATGTGACTTCTACTTTCGGTTCGTGTTTTCTGGAGTGTGCTGGACGCTGTTCGGGCCTGAGCAACCCTAAACTCTAGGACATTTTCAGGTGGGTAGTTACCGTTATACTATAACGGTTATAGGAGCCTTATAGATGGTCTATATACCTTATAGAATCCTTATAGAAGCCCGATATACCCTAAACTCCTGTAGTTTCCTTTAATACACCCAAAACCCGCAGTAGCATCCGAGCACAGGATTCCTCAAGTGATGCTGATGAGGCTGGCCCTGTTGTAGTTGTTTTCTGCCGTTGCCAAAGCATCGAGAAGAGTCGCGGCAGCATCATCAGCTTCATTCGTTCAGGACAGGGGCAAAGGCCCAGGGAAAGCGCCCGTTTTTGTAAGTAAGGCTGGCCCTGCAGAAAGTTGTTTGCAGTCATCTGCCACAGCATGGAGATGAGTCGCAGCGTCGTCGCCTTTATGTGTTCAAAATCAGCTTGCAAAGGTGTCAAGGCTCCGTCTGCCCGGTTGGCGGTGAGTTTCTGTCCCATAGCACAGTCTTCCCAGTGCTCCTGCGAAGCCAAGGGGGGACCACAAGGATCGACCTGCGAGGATACCATGTGGGTGCGAAGCCTGGAACTGTAAAAACACAGCCGAAAGTCGATGGGCTTTCCTTGGATCCTGCGTCCCCTAAACCCTAAACCCTAAACCCTTATCTCTAAACTCTAAACCCTAAACCCTTATCCCTAAACCCTTATCCCTAAACTCTAAACCCTAAACCGTTATCCCTAAACCCTAAACCCTTATCCCTAAACCCTTATCCCTAAACCCTAAACCCTTATCCCTAAACCCTTATCCCTAAACTCTAAACCCTTATCCCTAAACCCTAGAATTCCTGTAGAACCCTGGTAGACTTACTTGGCAGACCCCCCTTACAGAACTCTGCATAGACGTCGCTTAAGAGGCCCGCACGAACAGGGCCGGTACAGAACCCCTAGAGAAGTTACCCTAAGCCGACAAGCCCCTAAATTCCTAAACCCTAAACCCTTAAATCCCTGAACCCTAAGCCCTTATTAAACCCCAAAACCCTATAAACCCCAAGTAAACCCTAAACCCCTAAACCCTAAGCCCTAAACCCCTACAGATATTCCACAGGCTGCTTACAAGGAGGCCTACGACACACGGGTGGGGACACTTCTCGAGCGCTGCTCCGAGGAAGGGCCCGGGATTCTAGAATAGGGGTCCTTTAGGGTTGAGGGTTTAGGGTTTGCGGTTGAGGGTTTAGGGTTGAGGTTTTAGGGTTCAGGGCCGAGGTTTTAGGGTTTAGGGTTGAGGGGTTAGGGGGGTTTGTTTGGGATCTACTACAGGGGTTTAGCAGGTCCATGTAGCTATCTATATATCTATATATATATATAGAGATAGATAGATAGATACAGTATGTACTTGGACCTCAAAGTGGTTCCTATATAAGTATGTGAACGCGTGAGTATACACTATGTAAGCACATGAAGCCTCAGGGAAGGGTAGATTGGCAGTTCTTTGACATGTTTTACAGGGTTTTCTTAAAGCGTGTACTGATGGGGTTCCGTTAAAGGTATCGTAAGGGTTTAGGGTTTAGGGGTTGTTTGAAGGATTATTGTTGGTTGCGATCCTCTAGGGGTCTGCTGAGGTGTAAGGCTCACTGCAATGGCGAGCCACGACATCCGTAGATTAGGGTTCGAGGGTTTAGGGTTTCGGGTTTCGGTTTTAGGGTTTAGGGTTTACGGTTTAGGGGTTCGGTGAATCATCACTGGGGCACCAAAGCCCGCCAAAAAATCAGATGCTTAGTGCTAAGAGTCGGTTGTGAATTCAGACCAGTCTGAAATCCTCATGGTTGAAATCCCATGAAAGGAAGCACCAATGCACCTCCAAGATACCATCGCTGCAACCTAAAACGCAAGCTGTCAACCCTACCTTAAACTACCATCCCTATAAGCCTATAAGTATGTTTGGGTTCATAATGAGAACCTACCGAAAAATAGTAGGATATGGTAGTTAAAGGTCAGCACTATGTGCCCCAAACCCCCAAACCCTAAACTTAGGCCCTAAACCCCAAACCCTAATCCCTAAACCCCAAACCCTACCTAAACCGCAAACCCTAAACCCCTAAACCGCCAAACCCTAAACCCCCAAACCCCCAACCCTTAACCCCCAAACCCTAAGGCCCTAAACCCTAAACCGCCAAACCCTAAACCCTAAACCGCCAAACCCTAAACCCTAAACCCCAAACCCCCAACCCTTAACCCCCAAACCCTAAACCCTAAACCGCCAAACCCTAAACCCTAAACCGCCAAACCCTAAACCGTAAACCCCAAACCCCCAACCCTAAACCCTAAACCCTAAACCCCAAACCCTAAACCCCCAAACCCCCAAACCCTAAACCCTAAACCCTAAACCCCAGACCTTCGGAGGCCCTTTCTTGGGGCTGCAGGAGCTTTGAGGTGAGGCTTCGTACGGCAAACCTGCGAGGCTTAGAGCTCTAAAGGAAGCCTCAGGCCAAACCCGATAGACAGGGTTTAGAGATTTTTTGGGTATAGGGTTCAGGATTTTAGGGTTTAGGGTTTTGTTGGGTTTAGAGTTTTAGGGTTTATAGGGTTCAGGATTTTAGGGTTTAGGGATTTGTTGGGTTTAGAGTTTTAGGGTTTTAGTGTTTACGGTTCAATCTGAGGGAACTCGTGAAAGGAAACCTCAGGCCAAACCCTTTAGACGGGGTTTAGGGAGTTGTTGGCTTTAGGGTTTAGGGATTTGTTGGGTTTTAGGGTTTAGGGATTTGTTGGGTTTTAGGGTTTTAGGGTTTTAGGGTTTAGTATTTAGGGTTTAGGGATTTGTTGGGTTTAGGCTAGGGTTTTAGGGTTTAGGGGTGTTTAGTGTTTTAGGTGTTCCAAGGGTACCTTGCCTGTCCCACGAAGAGCATTCAGCTGCGAGGAGCAGGCGAGGGACACGGTCGACCAACTGGAGGAAGCTCGTTGACGCCCTCCGGACTAGACCCTAAACCCCTAGACCTTACCCCTAAACCCTAAACCCCTAAGCCCCTAAACCCTAAGCCCTAAACCCCTAAAGTATATTTCGGCAGCATTTCCCAGTGCCTGTGCAGGTTCCAAGACCTCAAAACCCTAAACCCTGAATCCTAAACCCTAATTGGGTCTAGGGTTTAGGGTAATAGGGTTTAGGGTTCAGGATTATGGTACCAGATGGGCAGTTTTCTAAATTAGGGTCCCTTTGTGGGTCCTTTTTAGAAGGGTGCCGTACTATATTGGGGACCTAATTTAGAGAGCTACCCAAATCCTTAACCCTAAATCCTAAACGCTATAAGCCCCTTAACCCTAAAGCTTCCATACAGCTCTTGGGGGTCAATTCTCTCTTGTGTCAGATACGGACTGTCTTAAATCCCGAACCCTAAACCCTTGCAACCCTAAGCCGTGTGAGAGCCCAACAGCAGTGGCAGGCCTCATTACACCCTATTAGGACTAGGGTCCCCATGATTTCACATAGTGCTACTACAGAACCGTACTCCCACCCAAAACCCCTGACTAGGATGATATGTTGGGGCCTAATTCCGTAATGGTGGTATACATGGGTCTCTTCCGGGATCCAGCTGGCCCGAGAAGCCCAATGCTAAGGCTCCATTGGTCCATATGCCTATATATACGGTTGATGATATAAATCCTGCTTTACCCATAACAAGGAATAGATTATAACTCCCATAGTTCATGATCCTTACTTCAGGTAATGCAGGATTTATACCATCAACAGTAGTACATACGCTGACCTTCCAGGGTTTCTCTGTCTTTACCTAGATGGCTGCTTGAAGGCCCAAGTATGTACTGTGTCGGAAGATGGAGCCGATGGGACACAGACAGTCAGTCTTTCAGTGCAAACAGGGCTTAGGGTTTAGGGGTTTAGGGCTTTGGGGTTTAGGGGTTTAGGGTTTAGGGCTTAGGGTTTGGAGTATTTAGAGCCTTTCTTGGCGCTTGAGCAACACAAAAATTTTGAGACTCGCACCTGGAAGGTATGGTACTTAAACCCCAGACCCCAGACTTCCCCCCCCCCCCAACAACAAAAAAAAACAACACAAACTATACCCTAGACCCTAAACCCCCCTTTTCCAACAACAAAAACTAAACCCTAAGGATACGGTACCCATAAGAGAAGTAGCCTTCTCCGCTCCCCCTGGGTCGGCAGCACTAAAAGCACACCTTAGCCCTTGTGCACGGGGGCCTCAAGTCCTGGACGACCAGTCGCCCTTTGTGAACTATGGGCAGCCGGGAGGTTTAGAGGTTTAGGGTTTAGGGTTTTAGGGTCTAGGGGTTTAGGGCTTAGGGTTTTAGGGTCTAGGGGTTTAGGGGTTAGGGTTTAGGGGTTTAGGGGTTTAGGGTTTAGGGTGCCGTGTTGATTTTCTCACAACCGGCAGTGTTGACTTGGCAAAATCGGCAGCTCGCTGGGCTACACGAGGAGCCCACGCGGTGCCCGCCCGTCAGGCGAGGCACCTCCGAAATCGTCAAAATACCGAGGGCACCGTGACAATAATGTCTCTGGCGCCACTGGAGACTTCTTGCAAAGGACATTGTGTTTGCTAGGCTCTCTATCGCATGCCAAATTGCGAAAGCCTTTGTCACCTTTGGTGATGACTCTGGCCAGTGGGAATTGGTACCAAAAGCAGATGGAGGAGCCTCAACAGGCGATCTCCGCTTTGTGTGGAATCGGACCTTCTGAACTTGGACCATCAACATGCTGAGTGGATCTGAGTGGCATGTCGCCCGGGTTGCCGGGAGTGGTTTCGTCTGGGACACTGAGGGTGGGTGGGTGTGGACTCCGGGTGCGGTACTATGAGACTTCCCGATGGGCACCCCCGACCCTCCCCGCTTCCCTCAAGCACCAGTTTACCCGGAACCTCTAAAACCCGAAAGACGAAACCCATGAACACCCTATAAAGACCTAACACTCCAAACTCACGCCTTAAATCCCGAACCCTAAACCCACAGCCCAAAGACCTACCCCCGACTATACACCGTACACCTTACGCCCAGCCCAAGACTTGACTTGAGACCTCAGCCCCAAGGCGCAAAAGCCGTAGACTCACACTGAAACCGTAAAACCATCCAGCTACACTCACGATGAAGGCCACACATGGCCACACCCTAAACCCTAAACCCTAAACCCTATAAACCCTAAACCCTTCTATAGACCCTTTAGTGTAGCCCATTTAAGGAGCTCTTCCTAAACCCTAAACCCTAAACCGCTATAGACACTTCAGTGAAGCCCTCGTTAAGGAGCCCCTTATAGGATCCTTCTGGAGGCTCCCAGACGGTTGATGATATGAATCCAGCATTACCCATACCATAACTCCCATAGTTTAGGATCCTTATAATAAGGTATATACCATAGTTCCCATGGTTTAGGATCCTTATAATAAGGTATATACCATAATTCCCATTGTTTAGGATCCCCAAAATCAGGTATATACCATAATTCCCATTGTTTAGGATCCCCAAAATCAGGTATATACCATAATTCCCATAGCTTAGGATCCTTATAAGGGATAATGCAGGATTTATAGTTAATCAATCGTAGTTTGAACTAGTCGCAGGAGTTCCTTTTTGCGGTTGATATTTAGAATCCTACAAGGTAATCCCAAAAAGGAACTACTTAGGGGCCTATGGGTAGTTTGTACTAGTCGCAGGAGTTCGGGCTGGCCGTGAAGGCTGAGCCGATCGAAGGCGAACGCTCGAACGAGCAGGAGACCGTCCCAGGGGTGCGTTGAGGGTTCAGGGTTTATAGGGTTTATAGGGTTTATAGGGTTTATAGGGTTTAGGGTTTAGGGCTTATAGGGTTTAGGGTTTATAGGGTTTATAGGGCTTATAGGGTTTAGGTTTGGGGGAGACCGTTCAACTCAGCCTGGGCTAGAGAATTAGCCTTGGGTTTTGGGGTGGGCAATACTGAGGAACTCGATTGACAATTATTTCTAATACCTAACCCCGAAGCCCCTAACCCCTAAGCCCTCTAGGCCTTAACCTAGAGTAACCCATGTACCTCAAAAGAGGGGATGTGACCCTAAGCATTGCTTCGTTTTTTTACCTCATCTCAGGTACCTTAGTTACTTTTGGCAAACCCCAAACCCTACTCAGACCCCTGTCGTACACCTGAAGCCCAAGAGACCTGCCCTTTGAAGGAAGTATATGGCGGCTTCCCCAAACACGGGACCCTAATATAATACCCCCCATATAGTAGGATCCTTATTAAAAGGACCCCAACCATACTGAGGAACCCTAAAAAAGGTAGGCACGCAAGGCTTCAGGAGGGCTCTTGAACGTCTTTTAGCTCGACATCGTCAAGCAAGCAGCCTTTGCGGTTTTTCTTGGGACCCTAAACTGAAACCCTATAAGCCCTAAACCCTTAAACCCGAACCTAGCATTTCCCGAAGCCTCAAACCGCTGACTTAGAGAGTGTATGGGTTAGTTGTCTACGGCTGGCGCTTCAAGAAGCGCTTGGCATCTGATAAAGTGGTAGGCTCATGACTATATAGGGTTCAGGGCATTAGGCTGTCCAGAAGGGCTTTGAACTCGTGTTTCGGGTTCATGGTCCCAGCAGGGATTTAAGTTAGGGTTTAGGGGACGGAGCAGCGAGTCAGAAGGGCTCTAAAGCGGCTTGGGGGTGCGGGGTGCTTCAGATTCGGTCTTGAGGGAGCAACGTCAGGAGGTGGGAATGCCATGACGGTTGTCTTAGAGCCCTTAACCTACATGTGTGTATATGGACACCTACGTTCTCGCCGATTCTAGCCTAATGATCCAGGGGCCAAGGTGAGTTGTTAGTTGATTGATGACATTCGGAGACGCTTGAATGTGGAATTCCTAAACACTAGATTAAGACCCATAGTATTTAGGGTTTAGGGTTTAGGTGTGTGGGTACCCTTTGTATTCCTCAGCCAAGTCACCGAGGAAGATGGGGCCAGAGTCCAAACAGTTCGGTGGTGCCTGGGGTTTGGGTTGACTGATACGGCTGATGATATAAATCCTGCATTACCTTAAGGACAACTTAGTACCTGAATGCGTACACTTTAAAGTTCTTGGGATAATATGATCCCTTATGGAACTGAAAGTGTACACTTATGGCTCGACTGACACATTCATGTTTCGTTGTTACTTCAAAGGCTTTCTTATGTAATATTGTACCAAGCTTTCAATCAAAGCAGCAACTGATCACAAGGAACAGCTGCGCCTGCTGTTACAACAATGCCCTGGACAAGCATATGCTTGACGAGGGGAAGGCAAATCCTAAGCAGCTGGCGCCGGCGAAGAGATCGATGACTCAAGCCTACTTTATGTTTTAGGGTTTAGGGTTTAGGGGTTAGGGTTTAGGGTTTAGGGGACCCTGCAAAGAACTCCCGCGGATCCAAGAGAAAGCAGTCCGACTGAGAACCTGTGAGCGAGCATCACGCAGCATCAGTTCACAAGATCGTACACAACACGTAACAGAAGATGCGTGCTCCCGGGACAGGGGTGAAATCCACAGCGAAGCGTGTGGACTGGTCACAACACACCATGTGTGCTGCCCAGAAAAAGAGCGAGACAGCATGCACAAATCCTTCCAGCATGCAGGCCGAGGGAGAATGGCATGGGAGGGTCTTGAATGAACTCAGCAAATAAGACAAGGGCTTTAGGGTAGATCATGCGGCGAGTATATACGGATTTTCCTGGCCTTCGTCGTTAGAATAGGGACCTTCATCAGCAGAAAGGAGTTTAAGGTCATAGGAACAGCAGAACAACAGACCTTCCCTAACAAAAACCCTACACCCTAAACCCCTAAACCCTAAACCCTAAACCCCTAAACCCCTAAACCCTAAACCCTAAATAACAAAAACCCTCAACCCTGAAAGCTCCCCCAGGGTTCCTTAAGAAGCCCTAAGCCCGAAAGCCCGGGACTGCAAAGTTCCGTTGATGTTTTAAGGCCTAAACCCTAAACCCCTAAACCCCTAAACCCCTATATAAACCCTAAACCCCTAAACCCCTAAACCCTAACCCTTTAAGGGTTTTTCTTCGCCCAAGTGCTTCGAAGGAGTCGCCGATCCAGCATTTCAGGTGCCGGGTGTCGCGTTCGTTTTTTTGCGAGAGCTTCGGTTAGGGTTTAGGGGTTTAGGGGTTTAGGGTTTAGGGCTGTGGGTTGAGGGGTTTAGTTGGGGTTCAGAGTTTAGGGGGTGTGGAGCCCGGGGCTGTGGGCTTAGGGTTTAGGGCTTGGGGTTTGCGCGCTTCCGGGCTTTGAATAATTTTTTGGGGTTGGGGTGTCAGGGTTTATAGGGGGACTCAGGGTTGCGGGGTTCTCCGAGGCATGCTATAAGGCCTTAGGCTTCAGAGGTTCAGGGTTTATGTCCAGGGGCCTGGGTCTCAGGGTTAAGGGGTTTGGGCGGTTTGGGGTTGATGAGTTTAGGGTTGTATTCCTGACCCGGCAGTGAAGCGACAGCAGGGAGCGTGTTTCCATATCCTACCCTAAGGCCCTAAGGATACTCGAAGCCCTGTAGCGAGATCCCAGACCCCAGCCGTCCACCAGAACTCCTTAAACATCCGGAGACGAATATGATTGGCCGTCGGGTTCCATACTCTGACTATACTTACATTAGGCCCTGCTCTAATCGTTAAGGCCTCTGTGTTAAGTCCGCATAGCATCCGTTAAAGTAGCCCTCATTTTAGAATCCTTTCAAGGAATCCTGTTTTCATCATAAAGGCCCCTACACTATACTGAATATGTTGACGTGAACACCTGCTTGGAGGATCATGGGACTTAGTATAAGTAGCTACAAGTATAGCTACCGTGGTCATAACCCTAGTTGCTAAGGCCCATGATCCTCCAACCCGATGCCCGAATCACTAGCTACTACGGTTGATGATATAAGACCCTGCATTACCCACTAATCAGGAATATACCACAATTCCCCCTAAGGGTCCAAGTACCCAAATAGTAGGGCTTCAAGGTCCAAAAACCATTCAGAGTATGGATTTTGGGGACCAAAAACCTTGCTATTTGGGTACTCGGACCCTCTGGGTCCCATAGTTTAAGGTCCTTCTGGTAAACCCTAAACCCAAAACCCTAAACCCTAAACCGTGGTCCTTCTGGTAATGTAAGTCCGACGATCCTTTCAGCGAACCCCAGAGTCGCCAGCCTGCAGAACCCCCCCACTTTGAAATCCCGAGGGCAGCCGCCAAGTCCGAATAGGGTTTAGGGTTTAGGGTTTTAGGGTTTTAGGGTTTAGGGTTTTAGGGTTTAGGGTTTAGGGTTGGATACGCCCCCACTCCCCCCACTCAGTAACAGTTGAGTAGGACTCATAATATGGATATATAAAGCCCTTAATCGTAGCCCTGTTACTGTATGGGGGGCAGTACCCAACGTTTAGGGTTTGGGGCTTTGGCTTACGGAGCCGGTTCTAAGGAGGTTTCCCTTCTTCGGTCCCCAACAAAAGTACGGCAGCCTTATGAAAAAGGACCCTAAAAGGGCCCTTTTTAACAACACTACCCCCTTATAGGGTCAGAGATTTACCTGGATACTGGACAACCCTACCTTCTTTAACGATTTTTTTGCTTAAGGAAATATCGCTTCACAAGGCCTCTCAAATCGAAGTATGTACCCTGAATGAGGGTATGTACTAAGAGTAACAAGAACCTAGCAAGAATTAGGTTATGGCTATGGTACTCTAAGAGTTGATAGGGTAGTTAATATAAAGCACGAGCAGGTTCTGATATTCCCGCCTAAACCCCAAACCCTAAGCCCTATAAGCCCTAAACCCTCAACCCTAAACCCGCACCCAGGCGGATTCAACGGGACCTTGGTGAGGTCCGTTGACGTCACGAGGGTTGATGCTTTTGGGGTCTATAGGGCGATAGAAACTATTATCAGCCCTAAGGGTCCAAGTGCCCAAATAGTAGGGTTTCAAGGTCCAAAAACCACTCAGAGTATGGATTTTGGGACCTAAAACCTTACTGTTTGGGTAGTCGGACCCTCTGGGAGCGCTTAGGAAGACTGTCTGTGTTTAGTTTGTTGGGTTTTTTTGGGGTGTTTGGTATCCGGGTTTAGGACTTCAGGGTAGTTAGGTTTAGGTTTCTTTAGAGTACGACCTAAACCTAAACCTAAACCCTAAACCCTAGGTTTAGGTTTTCGGGTATTGGTGGGTATTGGTGTTCAGGCTCTAGAGTACTAGGGTTTAGGCTGTTATGGCTTACGGTTCGAGGGTTCAGGCTACTACTGTTGATGATATACATCCTGCATTACCTGAAGGACCCTAACACTATGGGAATTGTGGTACACTCCTTATTGCATTGTGGGTACCCTATACCCCTAAACCCTAAACCCTAATTATAGTTTAACTTAAACCCCTAAACCCTAAACCATAAAGTGGGGGTAATGCAAGATTTATATCATCGACCGTATCATTCAGAGTTAGTTTCAGTCCGAGGGTTCGGAGTGTTTATGGCCGGATTTTATGGGGGTTTAGATTGGATGCTGCCCCCACTCAGTAGCAGTTGGGTAACATTCATAGTATGGATAGATAGATATATATACATATACATATATACATATATATATACATATATATATATACACATATATATATAAGAGTAAGGCCCTTCATAATTGCCCTAGTATAGACTGTTACTGTATGGGGGCAGTACCCATGTATGGGGTTGAGAGTTCTTTGGCCTGGAGGTCTACAGCCGCCTTCCTCAAGTGCTCCGATGCCTACTTGGGGTTTCTGAGGGAGTTTAGCGTTTAAGTTTTGGGTGTCGGGTTTAGGGCTTCCGGGGTTTAGGCTTTAGGGTTGCCGTTTGTAGAGTCAGGGTCTAGGTTTAGGGACTATTTGGTTTCTGGAGTTGTGTTCAACGACTTTACTACTGTTGATGATATAAATCCTGCATGACCTTAAGGACCCTAATCTATGGGAATTATGGTATGTTCCTCATTATGGGTAATGCAGGATTTCTAGCATCAACCGTAGGGCCTTCCCGTACGGGGCCAGAGACTTCGTGGTTCCGGATTTTGGGACTTTGGGGCAGCTGTTGGTTCGAAAGGCAGTTCTCTAAAGGGTTTAGGGTTTAGGGTTTCGGGTTTAGGGTTTAGGGTTTAGGGTTTAGGGAGGGTGCGGTATTACTTTTGGGGGACCTAAACAAGGGATTCTAATGTAGAGAACTGCCCATATAAGTCTAGAGTCTGCGGCAGTACTCTCCTGCCCTTTCTGTTTGGAAAAGAATGCCCTTATTACTAAGGGACTACCGGGCAACCTAGAAGTACAAACCTCTCCGGCCCAGGCAGGAGACATACCTGAGAGGACCCGGCAATTGCTGCTGGAGTGGGGGGCCCGCCTTCGAGAAACAGATGGCGCGCCTGGAAAAACCCGGCGGCTGTGTGGGGCGGCTGTTCATGCCTCCCAGGACGCGTTTGCGACTTGTGTTACTGCGCACCTGGGCGCAGCAAGGCCGCGGGGCCGCACCCGGGCTCCGGGCAACCTTCTGCACTGCAGAGCTCGGAGTTTGAATCTTGTCTCGCTGATGAAGGCTACGGCGAGTCGTCAGCATGCCTTCGCCGGAAACTATGAGTGCGATCCGGGTGGTAGTCGCTTGCAACAAAGGCAGCACTCGCTGGCAAGACGTGATGCAAGAGGACGAAGGGCTCCGTGAAAGACGCCTCCGCAGCAGACAACAAACACATTGGGATTATTTGGGCACTTAGCGTCCAGGGTGTAGGATGGGCCTGCTAGGGTTTAGGCCTTGGTTTAGGGGTTCACCCAGAACTTCCAATGTCCCTTCATTCAGGAATAGACTTTAAATCATATGCGGGATCCTATGTTCTATTTCCAGGTATATTCCTTAATTATTGGATGTCTTAAGGTCAAGGTACGGTGGGCATCCTTGGATTGGGGTATCCTCTCCGTTTTCACCGACCCAGGACATGGTAGCCTCAACCCTAAACCCGAAACCCGGCCCCAGACGTCAACCCTAAACCCTAAAGCCCGAAAGCCCTAAGCCCAACCCTACGGGTCCAGGTATCTCCCTACAAGGGTCCGGAATCTCCTAGGGAGAGTCCTCGGGTCTCTTTCTTGTTTCAAGCAAAATCTCAGAAATCCTACATCTTGAGGTTCCCAAAAAGTGTTAGGGGCCTTTGCGAAAACCCTATAAACTTAAACCCTACATCCTAAACCCCCAAAACCCTAAACCCTAGACCCTAAACCGTAAACCCTTAACCCTTAAACCCTTATAACCCTTAAACCCTTAAACCCTAAACCCCAAGCCCTGAACCCCCTAAACCCTAAACCCTAAGCCCTAAATCCTAAACCCCCAAAACCCTAAACCCTATAAGCCCTACTTGGAGGTTCATTGGTAGGTATAAGTGGGGTTATAAGTCCCCTAATATGGGTTATAACTGTAGTTACCCTACTTATAACCCCACTTATAACTACCCATGAACCTCCAAGTAGACCCTTAGACAGGCATCGGAGCACTTGAGGAAGGCGGCTGTAGACTTCAAGGCCGAAGAGCTCCACAAAGCGGCGTCCTTGGAGGGTCCCCTTTGGGGTTTAGGATGGGGTTTAGGATGGGGTTTAGGGTTTAGGGTTTAGGATTTAGGGCTTAGGGTTTGGGGTTTAGGGGGTTATAGGGTTTAGGGTTTAGGGTTTAGGGTTTGGGGGTGGGGGGTTTAGGATGGTTTAGGGTTGCGGGCTTAGGGGTCCTGTGATTTCTTGAGAGGGCTCCTTCCCCCCCTGTGCAACAGCTTGGGGAGTTTAGTTTCCCTCGAAATGGGAGGGATAAGGGTGGGAGGGCCAGAACACGCAACGCACAACCATATATAAGGGTTTTACCAGGCTGTGGTCATGGCTTTACACGGTTTGGGGTGGCCCAGATTTGCGAGATGTAGGGCTTGGAGTGTTGCGTTTTAGGGTTCAGCCTATAGTGTGAAGGGCTCAAAACCTGAAGGGCTTGTGACGGGGCGTGGGAGGGCCGAGTGGACCTATAAACTGTAAAGCTTTCAAGAAAAGCTGCGGTAGGGTTTAGGGTTAATGATTTAAATGATTTGGGGCTTCTGAGGAATTTGGAGAGTGCTCGTTTGTTTTGTTTTGACCGTTGAGCTTTCGAGTCCTTACAGGGTACGTAGGACCACGACTTTTATATGTTCCACCTAAAATCTATACTTCATCTCAGTCTGGGTATGTAAATGTAACCGCCACGTGTCCGAGAATGAAGCCTTTGGCCCAAGTTTGCTTCAGCGTGGTGCCCAACAACCCGAAACCATAAATCCGTCTCAGCCAATTCCAGCTGCACAAAGCGTTAGTGGGCTCGGAGATCCCATCCGGAGCTTTAGAGCGCGCGGTTCGTACCACATTGCTCGTCGTGCACTGCACCCACAAACCCTTCAGTATACGTGCCGCAACGACTCCCCCCACAGCGTTTGGTGGCCTCCTGCGGGTTGATGTGCCCTTTCAAAAGGCCCGAAGTATCGACATGTTAGAAGTAGTAGGGCTTTTATAGCAGGAATTACTAGTATGGTTTGGGTAAGTATCCCCCACTGAGTATCAGAATGTATTGCAAGATATTTACAGTAAGGGGTCTGACAAATTAAGTATGACTTACCTATTCCCTACCCATAGGCTCCAAAGTAGTTCCTTTTATGGGGTTACCTTATAGGATGCTAAGTAGAAACCACAAAAAGGAACTACTGTGAAGCCTACATATAGAAACCATACTGGGGAACCCTAAAAAGGTAGGGTCTTTTGGGGTTATAAGTAGGGTAACTATAGTTATAACCCAAATTAGGGGACTTATAACCCCATCTATAACTACCTATGAACCTCCAAGTAAGCCTACGACCTGCCCCCCCCCGGAACCGCTTTGCACGTGGGTGCTGAGGACGACGATGCCGAGTTCGACAGGCTCGTCGTTTGTTCGTAGAGGGTTTGGGGTTTGGGGTTTAGGGTTTAGGGTTCAGGGTTTAGGGTTAGGGTTTGGGATTTCGAGGCTTCAACAGATGAGGGTTGGGTCACGGGATGCCAAGTTGAGGATGTAACCGTTCGGATGTCGTTGTTTCGGCTGTCGGGTAACTTTAACCCCCCTAACCTTAAGCTACTAGACCTTTCAGACTAAACCCTACACCCTTATTTCCTAAACTCTACATGCTAAACCAGAAACCTTAAACCGTCTTGCGGGCTTTTAGGAGTTAGAGAATTGGCTTTCCGGGGATGCTGCTGCAATGTTGGGGTCGGACTATTTAGTGGTGCTACTTGGAGATTCATGGGTAGTTATAAGTGGGGTTATAAGTCCCCTAATCTGCGTCATAACTATAGACCCTATCTGTAACACCACTTATCACTACCCATGAACCTCCAAGCATCCCCTGCCGTTCCAGTGGACCGAGTGACGTCCCTTCTTTCACGTATGGACATGGCATGCTCTACTTCTACGTGGGCAGGAACAGGAGTAACCCCTTCCGGCCCTGACGAGTTGGCGGTCTTACATGGACATCGTGGACCCCTCAACCTTGATTGGGCTTAGGGTTTAGGGTCATAATTAAACCCTAAAGCCTATAGGCCTATAAAAGGTGCAGCCAAGTCAGGCCGGCGTGAACTGTACAATTCACCCGCTCTTCGTGCAGGGGGGAGGCACAACATATGCATCCCGTACACCTAAGCAGGACCTGCCATACCTCACCTGAAGTTCCTTGCGGCTGTATGTGAAGACTGGCTTCATGCGCTATTTCGTATTGTCTCTGGGCAACTGTTGATCCGTTTTCGTCGTCTCACTAGCATATCCCAAGAACGACATGTTGTGAGTGATTGCTTGCATCGGTCTGCTGAGGATCGCTTCCGCGTGAACCATACATTAGTAGGCTGGTTTGGTTGAGAACCTTAAGGGCGAAATGACCCTTAAAAGTAGGGGCCTTATACCCTTATACTATGAACCCCTACATGGTATATGAACCCTAAGCCCTTTTAGGGTCCTTTTCGTCCTTAAAGAACCTTGCAGTTTTGGGATTTGGGTTTCGGATGGACGAGCTGTGAGGCTCGGCATACCTATTCTTACACCAAAACCCTTTGACACTTTCTGAAACCCTATACACCAACTCCCTGTTACATTTTTTTTGTGGGTTCGAAGGGCTTGACGCCCCTTCTCAAGCCCCCTTGAAGCCCCTTTCGAAGCCCCTTCCAAGCCTTTCGAGGAAGCTTCCTCAAACCTTGATCAAAGTTTGCACTGTCAATCAAAGTTTGATTTTTGGCGTCAAGCTTTGACATTGGTCAAACTATGATCAGTATCCGCGCTATTACTGACACATTTCAAAGTTTGATGCCACCAATTTTGCAAAGTTTGACTTTCCCTTGCAGCCGTCTTTTTCCGTTGTAGCAACCTCCAAGCACTGAGACAGTCCAGCATGGCCAGGCTCGACGGCGTTCCTCAGCTTCGGTTTCCGGCACTTGCAATTTTCCATCGCAGGGAATACTCCGCGGAAGAGCGAAAGAGCATGTTCGCGGCTTCTTTCGCAAGCCGAACATCTGGATACCCTAGTCGACTGGCTGCAAGCCTCTTCAAACATCTTTTGTTCCTTGCCATCGCTTCTTCTTCAGGGACTTCCAGCGACGATCTTGACAGAGTTGGAGACAAAAAATCGCTGCGAGCTTGATTCCATTCTTGATTCGATTCCATTTGCTTCTCTTCTCAGGTCCAACTTTCCGGAACGCCATGCCCAAGAAAAGTGCTGCCTCTACGGAAAGGCCTTGTTTCTCTTGTTTTGGGTTCTCGTTTGTGGCTCGCAGATGGATCACCTGGCGCATGGAGTGGCGAAGCGTCGGCTCATTCGCGCCGCATTAAAAATGCGCATGACCAAAACGCTAGGGCCTCGAGTTGCTGCAACTGCCACGCTTTCTTTTTCGATTTCTTAAGGACTGGTGGGCCCTTGACTCGTGGAGATGTCGTGTGCAACTCGCACGGCACACATCTGTCAAAATATGCGCTGCTGGCTCTGGTTTGTTGCATGTTTGCTCTGCTGGACTTTCTTTTTTGGTGCTTGGCCAGGCCAAAAATCACGATGTGAAGTCGTCCTCCTCAGAGAAGTCTTCCTCTTCGTCCACATCGAGCTCTTCTTGACTGTTCCAAGTGGGTACAGCTACGAACAGCGAAAGATGTTGGTGCGAAAACAACCTGCAAGGCGAATCAATTATATCCAGCATGAGCCACTCACGCAGTCGTGAAGTTCACAGCACGGACACGCATTTACCACGTCCCACGGAGTCCTCTGCAGAACACGCGACATTTCCAAGTCCAATGGTGGATGAACACCCTACAAGTCTGCATGGACGGCTACTACCTCGGCAGTCTACCGTTAGAACCCAGCCAAATCCCACACAAGGCTCAGATTGCTATCTACGTTTTTCGCTCGGGACATGCGGAGGATTGTCTACAAATCAGTGCCGGACTTGCGTTCTGCCCACTGAGCTGGGCACGTCCTGGGTATACGAGCAACTTGCTGAGCAGAGAGGATCGCCTGATCACCAAGATGATTTGCGTGCTGGAGATCTGGACGTGAGTTCCTTGATGCTGAAGCGGTGCTTTTTTTCTCGGAAGCCTGAGAGACTTTATGGCACTTGGGTCGTGCAATTCTACTCTCTGGCAGTCCATACAAAACAGTCAGTTTTGGCACGAAGTGGACCTCCATTTGACACAGCACCCCAGTGTTGCCTATCCAGAGACAGGATCCCGCTAGTTCGGTTTGGAGTTTAGGGTGTGGGAGAGATTCGTATCTATGTGGTCTTGGTGAGGAATTCCGGTAGGCCCAACACATCCCTACTTCTGGTGGCCCATATTACCATGATCTTCTGCAATTCCTGAAAAAAAAGCTCTTCTGGGCTACAGGTCAGGGGTTTAGGGTTTAGGGAAGTGCCACAGCTTGCTGCTAGAACCGATCCTAAACCCCTAAACCATAAACCTAAACCCTTAAACCCTGAAGCCCCTACACGGTTGACCCTCCGGAGATAGGGGAAGATATATCTTAGGTGCAAAAGCATAAACACCACTGCTTGGAGATGGCAAAAGATATATCTTCGGGCCAAGATAGGCCGGAGATATAGGCGATGCTAAGAAGATATATCTTTTTAGATGGAAGATAGTAAGGATAGTTTTGGAAGATAAAAAAGATAAAAAACTTGGAAAAAGATAGTAAATGATAGCAGATCCAAGGCTTCAAAGGAGAACAAGGTGAGAAGTGGCGGTTGGGAATCGCTGCATAAAGCTTGGTCTTGGCTGATACATGGGTTGCATTGTGTTTAGACAGGTTCGGCGGCTCGTAGGGTTGCCCTGTGAGACCCTCAGCACATTTTGCCTGCAATCTGGACACATTAGGCGGCTCTTTGGGTTGCCCTGTGCAGATTGTGCATGTATATTTCATCGACGGCGGACATATACGTGAGTTCGCTGACCGGGCAGCAAACATTTCTTTGAGCACGTACATGAGGAGCCGCTGCAGCGGTGTCCACTGGCCCAGCCTCGGGGCCTTCTAAATTGGGCTAGAGCCCGGCCCCAGATCCGCCGGCCCGTGTCCCAGAGGACCCCCAGTTGGGTCCATTCTGGAATACTCTAGAAAAATCTAGAATCCGGGGGAGTCCCAGTAATTCTAGAATATAGGAATTCCTAGGAACTGCACCAGGCTGAGGGCCCCAGGGTGGGTCCACTCTAGAATACTCTAGAATATTCTAGAATCCGCGGGAGCCAGAATCAGGCCCCGCCGGCAACAATTTTTTGTCCAAGCAGCCTTCCTAGCCCTGGTTCTTTTGGCCTCAGCCATGGACGGGGAGAGCACTCAAGTCGACACTCAAGTCGTCGAGCCCGAGGGCGAAGAGCTGACCTGTGTGAAGTGCCAGCAGAAGTTCCCGGAGAAGTTGATCCTGAAGAAGAACAAAAACTTCTTGATACGGCCCTGCTGCCGCCTCTCCTGTTTCGTCGCGAACCCGTGCCAATGCTTTTGGCCTCTGCTGTCCCCCGATCCCAAGAACGGCGGTTTCAAGTCGCTGAAAACAACACCAAAAACGGCATCGCATGGCTGTAAATCCAGCAACGGCGGTATCACATCGCTGTAAATGCTATAACCAAATATTGTTGTAAAATGCACCAAAAAATATAGCAAAAGATAAACAAAGATAAAAAACATAAAAAAAGATAGACAGGATAGTTTTAGAAGATAACATAGATAATTTATTTAGATAAAAGGGGGGTGATCTACTTATAACAACTTATATCTCCGGAAGGTCAACCGTGTAAGCCCCTAAACCCTAAACCCTAAACTAAACCCCTAAACCCGGAACCCAGGGTCTCACGTGATGAATTCAGCGCCAGTCTTGCGCATCATTTTTGGGTGAGGGAGCTAAGTATCTGCACATCCATGTATCCGAAGAATGTTGGGTTTTTGTTAGGGTTCCTTATATGAATCCGACTATTTTGGGGGTTATAGGACCAGGGGTTTCTTAATCAGGTTTTTACAATGATGGTTACATGCTCGTACAGGTTAGTTTGTCGAAATGTTTGTTGACAAGCGGTTGCAGGACAGTGCACGTCTGCTGCAACCTTAAACCCTAAAACCCTGAACCTAGACCCTGAACCCTATACCCTAAACCCTAAACTTTGAAACCCTAAGCCCTAAACCCTAAACCATGAAACCCTAGGATTGACACAGGCTCCGGGTGCAAAGCTGCGCTTGGGGCGCCCCTGACCCCACGACACTTCGATGTGAGGCTTCATGAAACCATACTTAGGCACCGTATGCTGTTGGGGTTTTTAGGGTTTAGGGGAGTCCGTCTCGTCCTTGGTATGCTACCCTCAACCCTACAAGCCCTATAACCCCTAAGCCTTACAAACCCTCTAAGCCCTAAACCCTATACAACCTACAAGCCCTACACAACCCTGCACACCCTATAAACCGAATGAACCATGCACACCCCATACAGCCAAAACGCATAAACACGCTATAAACCCTAAACCCTAGAAATCTCGAGGTGGGTTGGCATGTGCCGCCACCTACGAAGCGAACTCCGTGCGGCGGCGCAGGGGCTACAGGAGCACAAAGAGCGTGGCTTGGGCGAGCACCAAGGGTTCAGGGAGTGTTCGGGGGTTTATAGGGTTTCAGGGAACAGGGGTGTAAAGTCTGCGGTTGTATGCAGTAGGTCGCCGGGTTATGGGTGCAGTAGGTACAGGGTTTGTATAACGTTTCAGTGGACAGGCAAATGGTTCTGCGTTTAGTTCGCAGCTGGGCTGCATCGAGAGTTTCGGGGTTGTTGTCCTGTAGCAATGCCTCGACTCATACACCAACCTCAGTAAACCCTAAACCCTATAAATCCTAAGCCCTAAAACCCTAAACCCTACACCCTAAACCCTAAACCGCATCTCACGATCCCGCGGAAGAGCAAACTCTCTACTCCGGCGTGAAGCGTTTAACCGACAAAGGGTTTAGGGTCTCGGGTCTTAGGGTTTTGGTTTTGGGATTTAGGGTTTAGGGTTGGATTTAGGGTTTAGGGTTCAGCATCTAGGGCTTCAGTAATCTACCTCTTTCCGGTTTCCCTAGCAGCAGCCTTGTGTGACATACTCGCGAGTCTTATATCGTGAGTCACACAAAGGTGGTGTCCATAACAAAGAATTGCTGAGTGGAGTGGTTATAGGTTTCAGCTGTGGATTCAAAGGCAGTAGCTGAGAGCAGGAACATCCTACTCTAAAGGTTTAGGGTTTAGGGTTATGATTTACCTATCTAAACCCTATAAACCCTAGACCGATTCAATTTTTTGACACTCACTTACTAAACCCCAAATCCCACGCGTCCAATATCGAGCCCCATGAAGGCCCGCAACAATTTGCACAACCTTTGCGGATCCTTACACAGCCGTATTCCACCCATTAAGACAAAGTCCATGTGCTAGAAATGCAAGCCCAAGCAACAAGAATGAAGCTTTGTTGACATGGGCCCTAAAACATCAGGATCTTTGTTTCATACAGGCCCTTTTCAATAAAACAGGGTACACCTTAAATTCAACAAACTCCACAACCTCCCCCCCCTAAACCCTAAACCCCCCCCCCAAAAAAAAAAATAAATGCAAAAACCATCTTGAGGTCAAATGGAGCCTGCAGCCGGCTTAGCAGTGACGTTCGCTTTAGGGGTGTAGGGTTGAGGGTTGGGGTTTAGGGTTTAGGGTTGAGGGTTTAGGGTCGTAGTAGTAGACTCGGTAACCTTTAGCTTCTTGTGGGTACTATACTCCCTATGTAATTTCAACTGCTAACCTGTAGGTCCCCTAAGCCAATGGGCAAGTGAAGAGTGATTTGCGCTTCGGGTTAAGGGCTTACGGTTTTGGGTTCTGGATTTAGGTCTTAAGGGTTGAGGGTTTAGGTCTTTAGTTGTCGTCTGTTGTTGTGCTCAGGTAAGTTTCGAGCATCTTAGTGCACAATGCGAACGTGGACGTGAGAAGCCCAACACCAGAGGACGACCACCTTTCACTCTGCAGGGCACTCTCTCTCCACTGCTCTTAAACAAAATCCTGAGGAAATCAATATGTGTTCAAGGCCTGCCCGCTCAGAACAAGAGGAAGCGGTTCTCCAAGTCTTTGTCCCCTACCATGCAGGGTCCTTGTTATAATAAGATTCGTGTATGTGTGTGTGTGTGTTTGCTTTTTGGGAGTTCCAAGAACCCTAAACCCTAAATCCTAAACCCTAAACCCTTAAACCCTAAAGCCCTATAAACCCTAAACCCTAAAGTGAAGAAGGCCCTAGGCCGTTCAGCACTGACGTGGAGGTGCACCCGGAGCCGATGGCAAAGACCGAGGTGGCTGAGGACACGGAGATGGCAAACCCCAAACCCTAAACCGCAATCCCTACACCCTAAACTGCCCTAAACCCCAAGAGTCCAACCCTAAACCCTAAACCCCAAGACACCAACCCTAAGCCCTGAACCCTAAACCCCAAGAAACCAGCCCTAAACCCTAAAACCTAAGCCCTCCGGAGTCGTCGCCTTTGCACAAGAAGGCTGCTTGGACCGAAGAACTCCAAGCATGGCCCAGGAACCTTCGGTTTAGGGCTTTAGGGGTTTAGGGTTTTGAGTTTTAGGGTTTTGGGTTTTAGGGTTTTGAGTTTTAGGGTTTTGGGTTTTAGGGTTTAGGGTTTTTGGGGTTTAGGGTTGTTACGGCTTTAGGGTTTTAGGGTTTAGGGTGTAGGGTTTCGCGATTTAGGGTTTAGGGTTTTAGGATTTTTCGGGTTTTAGGGTTTACGGTTTTATGCATTTGTTCTATACTAGAAAGTTTGAACTTTTTTCGGCCCGGTCTTTGAAGGAGAGGGAATAACGTAAGTTGCCTTTGAACTTCCAGTCGTAGGATCATCAACAAGATCCAAAGGTTGATGTTCCAAGCCGCCGATGCAACCCCAGACCTGTAGAACACGGCTGATGATAGCTAAATCCCGCATTACCCATAATAAGAAACATATCATAATTGCGCCAGTTTAGGGTCCTTAAGGTAATGCAGGATTTATTTCATCAACAGTAGTGACCCTAAACCCTAAACCCCAAACCCTAAACCCTAGTAGTGTTTAGGATTTAGGGTTTAGGGTGTGCCTGGCTGAAGTTCTGGAGGGGTCTGTGTCGCGGATGCTTTAATTGGCCTAAAGCTTTACGGTCCTTTACTTTGCTCGGCACGAAGCCTAAATCCTAAACCCTCAAAGCATGTCCCCGAACTTCCTAAACCTTCAGCTCTGAAGAGATGGAAAAAGGCCCTGAAAGAACATAGACACCTCAATTTTCAGACCCTTACAACCCCATGAGCCTGATCAACCCTAAAGCCTCAAACCCTAAAGCCCGAACGCTCTAAAACCTGAAACCCTAAACCCT
>CAJNJA010030531.1:0-30738 GCA_905231915.1 Symbiodinium necroappetens
GGGTTTGGGGTGTGGGGTTTGGGGCTTAGGATATAGGGTTCCAAGGAGCATCCTGAATCCTCAAGCCCAACCTTCAACCCTAAATCCCTTTCACACCTGGGCTATGCATATGCCAGGAGCGAAACCCTACACCCTTAATGTAGGGGCCTTAATAATTAAAATAGGGTTTTGTGGCATATTATACTGCAAGTATGATAAGGAACCACCAAAAGAGTAGTGGTGTATTTAGGCCCCTACAGTACACCTTTACACCCTAAACCCCAAACCTAAACCTCAAACGGGTCATGGATCTCCAGCATCGGCTTTGCTCTTGGACAAGCTTGATGAAAACACCGGAAGAGTGGCAAAACGACGGCATCAAAGAAACCCACCTCGGATGATCAAGGACTAAAGGAGAGAGCCTTCAAGGGACCCTTGGAATGATATAGGGGCGTTATGAGGCTATATAAGGGGTATATAAGGGTTATGTAGGGTATTAGGATTAGGGGTCCCTTCTAGGGGTCCCTCCTATTGTCCCTTAAGATGAGCTAAACTTGAGCGACATAAGGCGTTGATGCTATGATCACCCTTGCTGGGTTGTAGTTCTGGGCACGGTTTAGGGTGTAGGGTTTAGGGAGTTCTGGGGCCCTGAAAGGTATTTATGAATAGGTACCTCTGTAGGGACCATAAAGGAAATCTTAAACTTTCCCTCAGTGCCCCCTAGCTTAGGTTCATGAACGCTCCTCGCCACTCCCAGAACTCAGCGGGTTAGCGCTTCAGAGGTTTCTAGAGCCTTGGTTACTAAGGGCCTCTGGGGACTTTCGGTGGTTTCTGGCAGGCACTAAGGGGTGCCAGTACTCCAATCGGGGTATCGAGGTGACCGCTGTTCGACCGGATGAGACTGATGTTTTCAACACAGCACGCAGTAAACGCGAACAGCTACAGATGCTGAGGGCTACGACTTTGTTCAAGACAATGCTTTTCGGATTCATCGACCGACGTCCCCCTTGTTTGCGCTGCAGGCTGAAGTATGGCAGGTTACGCTATAAAATGGCAAAAATCAGAACATATCTTGATCTGTATACTAATTATCATGTGCAGTATTCCTTTCTGCAGGGTCTTAACATCTGGCATTAATGGCAAAGGTCCCCTAAGCTGTCGCAGTTTATGGTAGGCTTTGGGGCTATGGGTTTTGCGGAGTTCTGGATGTGATGGCCAACAGCCAAGTTCCATCTTGACAAGCAGGCCACTTGTTCTGTCAACCTACACTTTCCGAACATTTAACCTCCAAGCACACCCGCTCACCTCGGGACTACTTGGCAATAAGGTTTGGAGACTAGGTTGAAGCACACAGGGGGAAGTCATGCTAAACATAGATCCATAGCCCTTGCTCTTGTGGAAGCAAGTGGCCTGTGCGCAAGACATTCAGAACTAGCTACGACTATGCTGGTGAACTGTTATGGCCCTTATGATCCTAAACCCTAAAGCCCTAAACCCTAAACCCTAAGCCCTACACCTTAAATCCCAAACCCTACGAAGCCATATGCAGGAAAGGCTGAAGGCTAGGCTAGGCTTCCTCCACACTCCCTCGATGCCCTCGCTGATCCAGCCAGGCATCTTGAGTTTGCGACACACCGGGCCTGAATATCTGGGTAGTCCATAGGGGCTGCCCCAAACGAAGGCTTAGGGTCATATATTCTCCAGAATTAACGGGTGCCTAGAGAGCCCGAGGTTTCGCGGCTTGAGTCTTTAGTCGTATACTTATTAAGGGACTCGGAGGTCAACTACTGGGCTCCGGCCGTCTGGATGTTGGCAGTTCAACTGCATGAGCTGTCAGCCTGTTTTGCACATCTTATCCAAGTATATCCCTGCAAACTTCATATGAGAGGTTGAAAGCAACAGCTAACGTCTTTGGCGGTTTTTGCCTACAGCAACCAAACGAGCATATTCCTGTACTGTGCTCCTGGGGGAATTACATCAGCATTAATCAACCTCCTAAATCACTACCAATTATGACCCATCAGTCGTATGCCACATCATGGAGCTTCACATGGCAGATCATGCTCGAATCCGCTTAAGGCTCTCAGATGCAGGTAGGCATCGGGTCTGTTTTCGTGTGTGCTTTACCCGACCAATGTCAAAGTAGTCCCTAAGCATTGAGCGAAGAACCTTGCAAGCTAAGCATCAACAGAGATGGGAAAGCAATGCGAGCTGCTGGGCGACCGTTTAAATCATATCTACCTCACAAGCAACCGGCGTGCACATGACACTGTAGATTGCCATCTGCCAGCCTTACCAACACAAGATGAACCCAAGCCGTAGACGTACCTGGAGGGACTCTCCTCCAAAAAAGCATAACAGAACAAATCACACAACTGAATCAATCGAGCCAATTGTCTGTGGCTGGCTTAGCAGTAGCTATCTGTTGGGCAAACGATCCTGCCAGGAGGTTCATTGAACCTGCGGCTTGTGGCAAGCTTCGTGTTTCGCGGTGGCGGAACACAAAAACTGAATGTTTAGAACACCCTGACTTGCCCAGAAAATTGCAGAAGCTGCTGGCAAGGCTCTTGTCCCGGTCCATCAGAAAGCCAGGATCTAATTTCAAGCCCTTTTCACGATCACCTTGCAGAAAGAACTCCTGGCACAGGAATCAGGGTGGAGGGATCGTTGAAGGTACCACGGGGTTTTGTGCGTGGCGGCCTTGCCGGGCAAACATAACTCCGTAGATGGGTCATCGGGACTAGACTGGGACCACTACAAGGGACTATCATAGGGGATCCATTCCCCCATTCCCTACTAAGAACCAAGGAGAGAAGGCTGTGCTTGTGCTGCCCTGGCCAATCTGCCAGAAGGCAAGCTACTGTAGAACCGGATACGCACTGATACGCAGTGTCTGACGCCTCAGCATCGCCAGATCCTGTTGCTTCTCTGTGAACAGGGGATGACAGGGATTCACTTTAGGACCCGTAGAGTGGGACAACAAAGGAATGATGTAAACATGTATAAGCCACGATGACACCTCTTGCAGGTGAGTTCTGCAAACTCCTGTACGGTCTAGCTTCCGTAGGCTGCCAAATCGAAACCCTTCGAGGGAGCTGAAGGTCCACGTGGTCAGGCAACAGACCGAAGCCCAAACCCAAAGCCTCTTTCCCGAAGTTTCGGAGTGGGAGCCGGGGGCTTCGGAAGGGGAGTTCTAAGTCCTCGAAAATACTGGGGGTTTAGGGCTGAGGGTTGGTTTAGGTCCAGCCATCAGCACCAAGTAAGATTGAGGGGTTAAGGGTTTAGGGCTTAGGGATAACATGGTGACCGAGAGCGAGAGAGAGAGAGAGAGAGAGAGAGAGAGAGAGAGAGAGAGAGAGAGACAGAGAGAGCGGCAGTACACGTTGTCTGACCTATAATTAGAGAAGGTCGGGACCATGAAAGCTGTCTTGTTTGTAGAGTCTCCGGGTAAGCTCATGCCTTTTCACCTCTGGTCCGTCCGTCCTCTTCCAGCCGCTGTACCCATCGCAAGTGTCCAGGCCAGTCCAGCGCCAAGTGGCCAACGTCTGCGCATTTGAGAGCAAACTTCAGCACCTGCCGGCTGGTCTTCTCCGGCTCGGCTCAAATTTGGTGAAAGCTGTGCGCAGGAAAGATTAGCGACTGCAGCTGCTGGGCAAAATGCATTCTCCGAGTTCACCTAACCCCCCCCCCCCCCAGGTACCTACTATACAGGGTACTAGAGCCTGTAGGGCCCTTTATAGTAGGCACCTGGAGGGTTAGGGTCAATTCCTAAAACCTATAAACCCCTAAACCCTAAACACCCCTAAACCCCTCAACCCTGAACCCTGAACTCTAAACGCTAAAGCAACTCTTCCGAGGCACCAAAGAGGCTTCCTCAGCCGTGGAAGGTGAGAAACCTTCAGCACCCAACGCCTCGAGTTGTGGCAGGGTTCCCCAGAGAGCCGCATACCCCTTAACTGAGCCTTAACTAAGGAATAGACCTTTAAAAAATAGGGGCCTTAATATTGTAAGGGTATATTCCTTAATTTAGGGGTATTGGGCTCTCTGGGTCAGAGTTAACTTAGCCTGAACTGCCGCAACCTGCCTTGCGGCGTCGACAGGCTCCTAATACAGGGTCTTATCATAATTGGAGTTGGGTTTTTTTATACTACACGTGTAACAAGGCAACCCCAAAATAGTCCTGGTAATTATTTATTATTTAGGCCACTATATTACAAGGATCAGACTAAGGCCAATCTTGCCTATAGCACCTTACGTATAAGAAAGTCATGGTCGCTGAACGCTGCTTTTCCCGATGCTCGTACTGATTGCTTGCATACCTTCAAGATATTATCAGGGTTTGAAGTTCTGAAGTCTGAACATTTCTTAAATAAACGTATTCCCTTACAGCCCATTTGTGGCTGCAATACGATATACCGCCCTAGCCCCTAGTCTAATCCCTTTTCAGCACGGACTGATGTGCCGGCCAGCGCTACTCTAACCCTTAAACCCAAAACCCTTGATAACCAAGACCCCGAGATTCAGCGGCTGAGCCCTGGCCAGACATGCACCGGCATGCAGCCCAGAGCTGCGAAGCCCGAAGCTCCGTTTGTCTAGGTCGCTTTCTTTTCTGTTTGGAGTTTGGGGTTACTTCACGACCCTTCACGATTTTATATGCGAAGAGAGATGCAGGGCCCCGCGGCCCGACCCCATCTTGCTTCTTTTTGCTGGTTCCCTCCGCAGTAGCTTTGTGGCGTGTGGCAAGCGCCAAAATGTCCTGACAAGAACTATGGTTCGTAATCTTACCATGATGATTCCAAACTCTGTTACTTCATCATCATTGCATCGGTGATTCTAAATGTGTACTGCAATACTACTGTCCTGAGTATATGTGTTGTGGCTAAGCGTTTAGAAGTTTCAAGCTTCAGCCATTCCGGGATTTTCCAGTGGCCTGGACACTCTGTGCGAAAATGGCCAGGAGCTCGTTGTTCAAGGCCTCGGCCGCCCCCCAAAAAAAAGGGAAAATCGAAACTGCGAGGTTGGTTGGGGGGTTAGGGTCTAGGGCTTTGGGGTTTAGGGTTTAGGGGTTTACTCTGTCTCTGTCGCGCTCTCTCTCGCTCCCTCTTTTTGTACCTGTGGGTGTCGGTATTTGTGCGGAACATTTCGGAGCCATAGCTACAAACAGCTGCAGCCGGAACTCGATCACGAGCCTACTTGAAACTACCAATGGGCCTTCAAGTGGGAGCTTGAGAACTAAAGGGGCCGTAATGCAAACCCCAGACAAAAGGATGCGTGTGACATAAGGATAATTGAATCACGGACCTATTAAGTTCTGAAGCGCAACAGTCAGCGCACTCTCTTCTGCTACATCCGAACATCCCACTGCTGGAAATCTTCGGGCTCATGTTCACCTCAAAGATCAGTTTGGGGCCAAACTCCTGACTCCTGCCCGGGGGCTCGGGGCTAAGGATTTAGGCTGCAGGGTCTGATGGATACAAAGCCACTTGCCGCAGCCGTTCTTTGCACTGTGAAAAACGGTTGCCTCACACCGATTTGCTATCGGCACCAGTTAATTTTCCGAAATCCAGTGGGGCCATACTGGAGGGGGTGGGGTGGGGATGGGTGTGGTGGGGGAGGGGCTGTGTGAAACATTGAACAAAGTGTGACTACGGACAACCAGGCGGGAGCCTGACTGGCCTCATGACACAGACATCTGGCACTCTCTTTGTTCGCATGTTGGCTGCAAGGGATATGTACCATGTTTTCCATTGCAGTCGCCCTTTGACGCTGATTGTACACATGTCTTCGGTTGCCACAATCCTGGCCTCTTTGACACATCTATCAATCTGGGCGGCCATTCCATGCACGCAGAACAGCGGAAGCAGAACCCTGGCCTAGAGAAGCCCAGGGACCTAAAAAAGGGATTAGGATGGTTCAGGGTTTTGGGGTTTAGGGTATCAGGGAACCCCAGCAAAAGAATAGGCTTCTACTAGGGTTCTATGGTCCAGATGTAATGGTAACCGACCATTTAATAGAAACCCAAACAGGAACCTACGCGGAAAATACAATTACGGTAATCATTATCCCTGCATAGGGGGTAGCTTTAAACAGTTTATGTTAAGGTGCACTTTTTCGGCCCGAGCAGGGGAACTGACAGTTTAGGCCCAACCATCTTCTGGAGGGCTCATCTCTTTAGCGAGACTAACAGTTGTAGGTGCCCCAACGAGGGATCATGGGTTAGGGTTTAATGCATTCAGGTTTCATGGTTGGCCTAGCATCCCTTTGGTTTTCCTTTTTATGGGACCTTCAGAATTGGGGTTGAGACTTTGGGGTTAGGCTTTAGGCTCCCTGCTACAACATCAATCAACTAAGGCCAAGTCCATGTCTGTCGCCAGGACCATCTCTACAATGAGCGACCTCGGGCACATCGCAATCTTAGGGCTCGTGCAGGCAGGACTAAGACTAGCCTGTGCGCAGCATGGCTGTTCTAAACCATATTTCTGCAAAGCCGATTCACCAGCTCCCGGAGGATTTGGGGTTGTCAGGACGATGCCCGGGTTGCAGGCCCTAGGATTCAGGGCTCTATAGGCGATCTGTCCACAGAGACCATGGGTTCTGGGGTTAGGGGTTTTAGTGCTAGGGCTTAGGGTTTAGGATGCACGATAGGATTATTTTGCAGTTGTTCGGACTATCAATTGGCAACCTATCCGGCTTTTGGTAACACGAGCTGTCCAGTAACCATGCGGTGTATACACAAATGGAACCGTTTTGTTTTGCATGAGAAATGCGGCTATTTGTTGCCGCCGCCAGTGTCTGCCAGTGTTAAAGCTACAATGTGACGACCCGGACTTTCCTGGCTACTTTTGCCACTGCTATGGTACTAGTTGGAAGTTTTCAGCTCTTTCAGACCGAGAGGCTGAACATACTACTCCTGCTGCTTCTGCTGGTGCTCTTTGGTTTCGGGCTTAAGGTTTAGAGTTTTGTCTTCGATCCAAGCCGGTCGTCGTGAACTCGCCGAAAATGAGCTCTTGCAGTTTCACTTTGCCGGCAGTCCCCGGCTGAACACAAAAACCCGCAATACCCTCAGCCCATTGCGCAAGCTGCAAACTCAACCTGCTATGCAAGCCTCTGCCGTAGCCCTTTGAACCACACCCTAACTCCGTCAACACCAAAACCCCCCATTCACCCCCCCTAGCTTCCAAATATCGATTACACCGACTCTTGGATCATCAAGTCACGCCAACAAGGGAACATGTAAACTCACATAGGTTTCGTCTTGTGTCAACCCTACAAAATGTCACTGAACATTCGCGCTGGTGCATGGCCTCAAATTCTGGAATTGGTCGCTGCTCATCCCCGACAGAAAGTTCATGTCCTCAGTTCTAGCATAATGCATCTCCAACTCCCTACCCGACACCCTAAACCCTATAACCCTACACCCATCCTCCATCCGCGTCGTCATCCGACGACCTATACCTTAACCCTAATCTTACAAGCCAAGGGCTCCCCGAAGCAGAAGCTTTAGGGCTTACCTGAACCCCCAAGAGCCTGCCATTTTAAGGACTTATATAAAGAAATTATAATAAGGAGCCCTTAAAAAGGTAGGTTCTGTGGGGTCTTAAGGACTTATATAAAGAAATTATAATAAGGAGCCCTAACAAAAAGTAGGCTCTTTAGGGTCCAGGTCGGGCTTAGGGTTGAGGGCTTCGGCTCTCACCCTCGGACGATGCAGGTGAGGCCTGTGGTCAGTAGTCGGAGGGTTTAGGGTTTAGGGCGGGCAAAACTAGACGGCAGAGAAAGCTCGGATACAAGACACTCCGTAGGTAGAATAAAGCCTGCTGAAGGGTTCCTCTGCTTTCCTTGACAGGCGTCCTGCGCATACAAGAATGCCTAGTTGCGGACATCAAGGCCTACTCATATACATATAGGACCACATGAAGGGGGATGGGCAGGAACACCACAACAATGAGTGGCTGCAGCTCAGGAATTGGGATCTGTGGTGCGGGAGACCCCAGGTAAATTATGAAAATAAAAGCCGAGGCGGAGTTGAGGGTTTAGGGTTTAGGGTTCAGGGTTCAGGGTTCAGGGTTTAGGGTTTAGGGTTTAGGGTTCAGGGTTCAGGGTTTAGGGTTTAGGGTTCAGGGTCAGATATGGACTGGCGTGAAACTTGGAAAAAAAACTGACACGCGCAACGACGTAACACGTCCCAAAATCCAACCTGATGCACGGTTGTGCAAACTGCCTTCTTCAGGCTACATGGCTCCTTGCACTACATTCTACAGTTCAGGGCCTTGGCAGAGCCTTACTACTTAGAATAGAGTTTCGGGGTAGGTTATACTTCTTTTCACTATATATAACAAGGAACCCCCTAAAAGGCTGTTTCAGGCTCCCACAGTAGCGAGTGCTGGTCTTGGGTATGCGGATTTCCTGCAGTTCGTCTAGCGACCAAGAGGTGCGCTTCAAGGCAATGTCTATCAGGCGAACACCACATTCCCAAAGCGTGTCCGACGCACTGCTTTTCCGAGTTTAGGGTGTGGCGTGTAGGGTTCAAGATTCACAGTTCCAGGCACAGACTTCATCAGGACGCGGAAAGCCGCTGCAATGTGGTGCTGCTCGTTCACGCTCCTGCTGTGGCAAAGTCTACTCGCTGCCCAGCCCGCACTCCTAAACCCTGCAACGAAGCCCAGGTCCCACCTTATTTAGGGTTCCCACTTGTAAAGACGGAAAAGCCAAATGCTCTCAGCTGAAACTCTGGGTTGAGACTAAACGGTCTCGGCACTAGGGTTTATGAGTTTAGGAAGTGATAGCTGTGACCATGGCCCACGCTCCAATCGGCACTCACTAGATCTGTGAGAAGATAAGAGCCACCAGACCCACAAGATTTCTTGGCGATACAGCACGACAAAATTGCAAATAAACCGGGAATTGATGTCGCATTCGCCCCTGACCCGAATCTTGATATCCTAAACCGTGTAAAAACCTTCTAAACCACACAAAATCTGCGCAACACCCTTTCTCAAAACCCTATATTATGAAGTGCCAAGTTCAAGCACAAAGCTCCCCTCAAAAGGTAAAAGTCACGGGTTTGGGGCTTATGGCTTTTTTTACGGATGTATTGGGGGGACTTTCGCAGGCAAGCTCCCTGCCCTTTAGTGGGTGCACACGTAAAAGCTAGGGCAATTATGCAATTACTCCAAAACAGAAACCTTTTGTCCACTCACTCCGGTAGTGATGGACGGGTTCGCATCATCGTGGACGACGGCAGCATCAGTACTTCCCGGAGTGGTTGCAGCATTCCCCAAGACGCCCGACACCCCAGACAAAACAACTACAGGTACTTCTTGAGATTTAGAGTTTAGGGATGAGGGTTTACTTCTTAGGGTTCAGGGTGTCAGGTCTTGAGCCCTAAACTGTAAACTCGACACCCGCGCCTGTTGTTGTATGTCACAGACCGCTCTGTCAACCTTTCGTTGCAACCAGGATATCTCCAGGGGTTTAGGGATAAGGGGGGCCCAAGTAATCCCCAAGATAGTATGTTTACTACACTCATTGCGGCACTCCGGCCCAGAACGCTGTGATACTTGGGGTCCTTAGTTAGACCAGGGCCTGCGATCTCGGGCTAGCAAAGAGCCAAGAAAATTCTCACCAGTATCGTCCCTAAACTCCTATCCAGAGACCCCAATAATATCCCATATACTTAAGGAATATACTTTAAATTCAACAACAGCATACTAAGACCAATTCGGGTTCAGCGGGTTTGCCAGGCCTTGCTCTAATGCTGGGTCCTTTGTCCAGTCAGAGCGCTCCCGCAGCAGCAGGTACAGTACGGGATCCCAAAAAACAATCCCATCGGGCAAACCTACGGTCCTGCCCTAAACCCTTTTTACAGCAGGCCTCGTACACAGCAGCCCGGTCCCCAGCATCACTTGCTCACTGCCCTAAACCCTAAACCCTAAACCCAGGCCATAATTTCCCCTAGGCCCCAAGATTCCTAAGCCTGATCTCCCTACGCCCTTGACCAATAATTTCCGAAAGCCCAAACCCTTAACCCTAAACCCTACGTTGCATCACAGGTACGTCTTGTTGTGGAAGTCGTTCGTGACCCCTTCATGCTCGAAGTCGTGGCAAAGAGCTGCAAGAATGCCTTCGGTAAGACTACCCGGTTTAGGAAAGGGTTTAGGGTTTAGGCTTTGGAAACTGCTTACTGCTAGGGTCCCTTTCGAGCCTGCGACCTGCCGTCTACATTCGGGACGGCCGCTCGTTCCTTGACGCTTGCACTCGCTCTTCCCCTCGTCCTCCCATCTCTGTTTCTGCAACTTTCCCTACATCGCCTATTAGCTACGGTTGTGCCAATGACCATAGGATCAGTACGACGTTCTGCCTAGTAGCGCCCACATCACGCGTCAAGACATTCATCACGGATACTATAATATACCAACGACGAGAGTGCGGCTCAATTGGGATCTCTCGATCTGAGAGTGGCTTCGACGAACATTGCCGCCTAATGAGTTCTGGGGGTTGCAGGCCGAAGGGGGTTGGGTACCAGGTTCAGGTTTGTGGGTTTGGGCTTCGGATGCTGCAGCTTCATTACGGCATAAAAACTAAATGTCAGAATGCAGGATCCTGTAAGCAGCAGCTGCATTTGCGCCTCAGTGACTTTCCAAATATCTCGACTCTCCGTATGTAGCTTCAAAACGCCGAGTTCAGAAGAAAAGGAGCCCCCAGGCAACAAAAAATAAACACCAATTGGATCTAGAATAGAATTCAGTGAACCCCTGCAGCTCCGAAGCCTCAAAAACATAAACCGTAAACTCTAATAACCAAGGTCCCTAACATGTTGGATGTAGGGTGTTTTTATGGATGAAGGCCGTGATCTTCAAATCTTTCGGAGCTTGTCCAGTTCTATCAGAGTTCCTAAGAAGGGCTCCAAGAGGGATCTGGTAAGGGTCATAGAAGGGGGGGTGCTATGAGGGCTCCTAAACTGGACTCCAAAAGCGATAGGCAGGGGTTTGTAGTAGAAGACTTAGTATAAGACTTCCTACAATGACGCCTTCGTGGCCTGGAAGACTCAACTCCTCAAAAACAAGGCCTGGATCCCACACCTAACCTGTAAGCAGTGAATGCCGAACAACTGCCCATGAATTTTTTAAATGGGTTTATGAAATTTATGGGCCCTAAGCCCCCGGAACCGCGACACTCTCATGATGGAGACGGTCGCCTGCCAGCTGAACGAACTTGACCTGCATATCCTCCTGGTAAGAAATATCGAACCGGAAAGAGGCTGGGAAGGTAGGGCTTGAGGTTCAGGTCAGATTTACTACAAGGGCCTTAATGCCTTAATGGTTAGAACAAGGCTTGTGGGTGTATATTCTACTACGACTGTAACACTAACTGAGGGACTACAGCATTTTACTACAAATACTAGACTTCCATACATCCCCTTCGCTTACCATGCACAGCCGCCGAAGACAAAGGAGTGTAACAAAAGCCCTGAAAGCTGAGCTCGGATAGTCTGCTAGGAGGTGTGGCTAGGCCCACACCTCTAGAGGGTTGAGGGGTTTAGGGTTTAGGGCGCTCTTTGTGAGCCTACTCTGGGCCTGTAGGTTCTACAATAGAGGGTAAATGGAGGCTCTAGGTAATCTCTAGGTAGTCATGGTATCACTTGACAGGTACACTCGGTACACTCTGTAACTCTCGGCTCCCGCACAGACGAGGCCAAGCCGGCAAACTGCTTGCAACTGCTCTGGACCTTCAAGTAAACGAGAAGGCGCCGTCTCCTGCACCTTCTGCGCAGCCTTGGTGCACTGGGAAGCCACGCCACCGTGCACGAGGAGCGCATACATAAAGTGCACCACGGATGCTGCGTGGGCCTCGGCCGCCAATAGTTATAGTTTATTCACATTGCTTTCTGTTGTTGTTTCGGTTGTTGTCCGGATCATTTATTGTGCTTAGGACGGCTTGGCAGCGCAATGATAGTACCTACCAGCCGTGCCGTGGTAATGTACGAATATCAGTACATGTTTCTTACCGAAGAAGTCGCGGCACATGCATGGTTGAGAACAGAGCGAAGGAACTGGAGTGGAAGGCAAAAATAACTAGACCGCTAGACAGCAAAACAAGCAACACTGGATTTGAACACAGCGATCGTGACTTCATACATCGCACAGTGCTGATACTGAGCCGGCAGTGCAGCACAACCCTTTGATCCCAAAACCTGTCCAACACCCTAAACCCGAAGCAATCGACTAACTATGCATCCACAAGTCAAGCGAGAAGCTCTGAAACCCTAAACCCTAAGCTCGTGTTATCCGTAATCTTCAATATGGTGCTGCAGAGATGTACTATGAGCGTTATGAGGTTGATATGTTTGAGCATGTAGGTCGAACAGCTTGCTACGTCAGCATGTGCAGGTGCATCTCGCAACACAGCATGCTACAAACCATAATGCTTAAACTCTCTCAATGTAAGCTAAGACTTGTAGGACTTGGTAGAAACCACCTGCGTAAGCCTCTGTTGTGGTTTACACTACAGCGTGCGAAGCAACAGCCGCAGGATGTCAGCTGCCAAACCAGGCCTGCTTCCTGCCCACAAGGATGCGACAAAGATGCAGAATTGTGATAGCGATTACTTTGCGGGTAGCCGTTCTCCACCTCAATGAGGAACCGCTTCAGCTTGGTCTCGTCCAAACCTCAGTCTATCACATGTTTTGCTTCGGATTCGAAGACAACAATGCAAAGACCCAGAGCTACCGGACCCTAAACCATAGCACCCTTTCTGTGACCTTCCTAGCCATAGAGTGATTGCCCACCGACAGGATGCTACTTCTTCGTTTTAAATGAATAAATGCTTCAACTCTGACCCGGAGCCTGAACCGGTGTAGCCTCGGTCTAACATTCGAAGATACCTTGTATGAACCGTTGCAAGTAGCCTAAAAACTACATCACCAGAGACTCACTCTTGCCAACTCCCCGGGAGATTCTGGGGAGTGCACATTAGCGATTACACTTCAATGGGGTGTTTAGCACGGATGCAGAATGCACACTTCATCACAACTCTAATAATCTCCAACAGCTATAGGAAGAATAGAAACTACTGACGGGCATATGGGTTGCTACAAAGTCGACGGCCATTAGCCCCGGCTCGTCAACTCGTACAAAATACCAGGCGATGAACTCTTAAAATATTGGAGCTATAGGAGGATAACTGTGATGGCAATGGTCGCACATGAAGATGACAGCGATGGTGGTGATAACCTAGATGATCGCCCGAGCTGGAAAGGATCGAATCCAGGAATCTTCCGCCGATGCGATGGTTTAGGAGTCTAGGGAACCAAGACTAGGCCGCAAAAACTAGACTTCGTCTCCCCGGCTGTCGAGAGAGACCTTACGGAGAGGAGAAAGATAACAACGGAACGGCCGTGGTAGGAACAAGGACACAAGGATAAGTCCAGTGAAACAGGTAGAAGTTCCTAGAACCTAAACCCTGCGTACACAAGGCCAGCTAGAGATGGAAACCACAATTGCGACCAGGATGCCGAAAGCCTGGATGAGGCCCAAATGCCGAATCACGGAGAGACTCATGACATAGAGTGGCCTGCCCCTGGCAATTTTGGGTTTAGGGCTTGGGGTTTAGGGGTTTAGGGTTTAGCACACGGAGCATCAAACCGAACACACCTACATCTATCACCAGCTCAGGTGACCCCTCCAACTAAACCCCGAATCCGAACCGCGTGACCTCTTCTACTATTGTCCACGCCTCGGCAATATGTGCAGTGTACGGAATAGCAACACTCCTCTGAACGTGTTGGGCAGTAAACCCTACGACCCCTCAGCAAGCCGGACTTAGCTCCCGGCTTGCCGGCAGGCCGACATGCGATGTTCACAATTCCAAAAATACGCCAAAACCACAAGAACAATCTACATGTTCGAGGGTTGTTGATGCGATTTCCGTATACACGGCCTTACAAGAGTCGGATAATATGTGGATCTTGGTAAACCATAATCCTAAACCCTAAACCGTGTTCATAAGCAGTCCACGAGATCTTGGCGCTGCGCCTTGTGAGCTCGGAGAGCGTCAGGGTGTCTGCACTCCAGCTCTCCTGGGATTTGAAGTAACCGGGGAGACCATAAAAGTGCAAACTTTCGTTTCATGATGGCCCCTTCAAGGAACAGGTCCCCCAAACAAAGTAGCTTCAAGGAACAGGTCCCGCAAAAAAGTAGCTTCACGGAGCGGATACCCCCCAAAAAAAGTTGCAAAGTGTGGTACTCCAAAGCCGAGTCTCCATTGCCGCATCTAACACTGGCTGCAACAGCAGCATCTTCTCCTTCCAGCTCAGGGTGTAGGCTTTTTTAATAGAGCCAAACCCTAAACCCTAAACCCTAGGGTTTCGGATGTAGGCTTACTAGACTGTGGCCCTGAACCCCAAGCATTCAATTTCAGGGCTTGTTTGCTGTGACATGTAGGCTTCTGACAACCTATAAGCCCTGTGTTTATGAGGGCTTAGGCTGGTTTAGGAGTTTAGGCTTAGGTTTAGTAGACCCTCTAAACCCTCAACCCTAAAACCCTAAAAACCCTAGCCCTAGAAGCACTAAAAGCCTAATCCCTGAAAACCACCAAAAACTCGAAACAACCCAAACCCTATAAACTAAAAACCCGAAACCCAAAAAAGCCCTTAAAACCCTAAACCCTAAAACACCCTAAACCCGAAAAAACCAAACCCTACAAACCCTAAACCCTAAAAACCCTAAACCCGAAACCCAAAAAGCCCTTAAAGCCCTAAAAACCCGAAACCCAAAAAGCCCTTTACACCCTAAACCCTAAAAGCCCTAAAAACCAGAAAAAACCCTAAAAGACTTAAGCCCTAAAAACCCTAAATTTAGGGCCATTGGGCCGCTGCTTCAGAGCGAAGCCAGGCTCTTAGCCGTAATCGATCTAAGCATTGCCGGTGTGAGGATGCCGGGTTCAATGAGATTTTATAGGACATCACGGGATTCATATGAGCTTGTGGGTTATTGTGTAATGTCAGAGATCGATGCCGAAGAACGCGTGTCTGAGCCTTCGGCACCTCCCATTTTCAGAAGCTACCGGACTCTACTACAAACTTTAGATACCTTTGACTTTGGGAATTTAGGGTCTGCCTGTAGTCTCCAGAGATATTCCTTGCTTTGGTGAAAGAATATGATGTGAAAAAGGTGCTAAGCCAACAAGACACACCACGACGATTATAGGGTAGGGTGTAGGAAACCCAGAGACAGAGACCCATAAATGTCAGGACCTTTGCCCGTTCCACCCCGCTCCTCCAACTCCTCAGTCGGATCCTCTGCAGACGATCTAAGGCTTGGTGCTCTTTCGCAGTGTGATGTCGGGAGAGGGGTTAGTTTAAGGCTTACGTAGGGTTTAGGTGGGGTTTAGGGATTTACAGTGTGGGGAGTAGGTATCCAGCGGGCTTAAGATTCGGAAAGAAGGAGCTTCACTACCCTCTAGCCCTGCCCTAACCCCACACACATTCTTTGCATCCTTGTCTTGACTGCACCAAACGCTACAGCCCAAACCCAAACCCTAAACGCCACACCCAAATTTAAAAACTAAGAACAGAACCTGCAGCCAGAGTCGTAGACCACCTACGGACGAACCTGTCAAACGGAATGAACTCCTCAGGAAATCTTGCCTTGTAACAAAAACCGTATTAGTATGAAAATTATTATTCTTATCTAAATTATGATTAACTGATTCACTCTTTTGTTTTTATAGGGCCTAAGCTCACGAACCACATATCACCGCAAAGCTAAGATACAGCCCCAAAGTCCAAGTCCAATGCTGCTGCCACGCTGCCACGTGCACGGCTTCTACAGCCATTTGCTTCATGGACGATTGCGCAGACAGAGGCTCCTCCAAGGAAGACTCTCCATCGGGCCACGGTGGGTGGGCTTCCGAAAATACGAAGAGGCATGTAAGGGAGACAACTCCCTTCCTTGGGGTCCTGGGCATACATAAAGATCCTAAAATCCTAGAGCCCGCGGTCCATATAGGGGGGGGGGGTCTTTTTTTGTGTACACTCCCATCAAGGCCTACTGAACTGGGGGTTGTCATAAGAAGGATCCTACCCGGCACGGGTTTCGAATGTACATAGGGTTATTAGGAAGCGCAGAAAGAAGAAAAGTGTCTATTCTGAACAAAATTTCGATCCGGGATCCTTGCCAAAGCAACCTCCTACGGACATGTGCACAGTATTTTCCTGGGGACCCTATGAGCTAAAGAAGGAACATGTCAAACTTGTAGGGTTGTATAACCTTTAGCCTTTGGTTCGCCAACCAGTGGGGTAGCACGCTGTGGGTTCTTGCGTTGGAGCCAATGCCTGTGGTTCCAGGGCTCCCGCTGTAGTGTGACAAAACCCTTGTTGCAACGCACTACTATGGCACTGTCGTATTTGCTGACATTCGCTGTCGCGAAAGTACCTTGCATATTTTGTGGTTCGTCTTTTAGAATGGAGATCGTTGGAATTCGTGCTCCTGTGACAAGTCTCTCGTGCTCGTTGTGGCTCCACTATTCCGTTACCTTGCGGCTCAGATCCCACCGCTCTAATCGTCCTGGAAAATGGTTTCTTGCATTTCCCAAGTCGCTGTAGTGCAGTGAGCATTCCGTAAGTTTGTGTGCGCCTCGTCTTCCAGCCACGCTCCCACGCATGTCCCACCCGAGTAGAATAAGTGGAATCCTACCCTACCTGCATGCAGTTGAGTTCCTTTTGCATAATATTAATATTATCCGATAGGATCCGGTTCCTCAATGTAGCTATAATATACCCCAAAGGCCCTAATTTCTAATTATTATCTGTAGGTAAACCCTGCTAGGCAGTGGGCATTTGAGCGTGAGGGCTTGGACAGCTGGGTGCCCGCCCCAAAACCACGGGTTTCGGTACACCGCAGGGTCTAGGGCTTAGGGGGTTTAGGGCTCAGAAGCCCTATAAACCCTATAAGCCCCCCAAGCCATCAAGCCAGAGGCCCACAACTCCTCCAAGCCGGAACTCTGCGTAAGCCGGGCGCTTATGGGCTGTAAATATTGGGACCCTTTACAAGGGTTTCGGGCTTAGTGAATCTAACCCCCCCTCCCCCCCCGCCCCTTAAAAGCCCTGTCGGGACTTAATTAGGACTCAGGACCCTTTAGGGTTTAGGGTTTAGTGTATCTACTCCCCCTTTAAAGCCCTGTCGGGGTCAGGACCTCTGAAGAGGTACCTTCTTGTTGCGTCGGACCTCAGCAGGCAATAGCATCAAGGGGTTTCTATTCGACTCCAGAGATGAAGGAAAACCCTCATACCCATAGGGGCCCCTAAGTAGTTCCTTTTTGTGGTTTAGGTTTAGAATGCTACAAGGTAATCCCATCCTTTTGTGGTTTAGATAAAAAATACTTAGGGGCCTATGAATAGTGTAAGACGAGGCTCTGGTTGGCACTGGCATCTCTTCAGAAACGCCACTGGTGATAATGGCCGTACCGGCCTGCCAGGAGGGGTGGAGCTGTTGGGGAAAGATCTTCCATGAAAGTGTAACATGCCTAGTGAGGACTTGCCATACCATCTTTGAAAATTCATGAAACTTCGAGAAACGGCACCGACTTGATATCGAAGTTGGGAAATTGCCTTTGCTGCTACCACTCTGATGTCTGCAGTGTCTTCAGACGCTCCCGCCTGCGAAGCGAAGACCTCGAAGAAAAGCTGGTCATCCTGTGTGAAAGCAAGGCGTGGGGCAGCACGCGCAGCTTCTCCTGGCTGTGGGCTTCACAGGGCGGCCTAGTACCCCTTAATTAAGGAATATACCTTAAATTATAGGGGCCTCAATATTATATGATTTAAGGTATATTCCTTAATTAAGGGGTATTGGGCTCTCTGGGTTCACAGGGCGGCCCATGTTTTGAGGACTGACAAAGCACCAGTCCTTCGCGGGAGAGGACGCCACCAGCGGTCTTGTTGATCAGCTGGGCCACCCCGATTATGCCGGCCTTAAAAGCCTCGGCCCCGCACCCCACCCCCACCCCCACATCCCACACCCAGTTAAATCCTAATCACAATGCAAGAAAAGCAACTTCACTGCTCTCTGGCTCCTGACTTGGGCATCCTCCCCTGGATTATTCCCTCTCAAGTCTTGGGTCAAAGAGCCTAAAGTCGCTCTTCAATCATATTGCATCTACGATGCCTGCCGACAGGGGAGATGTGCAAGCATTCCGAACTGGCGGTCTCCAGGCACCGATAATTACAAAGCCAGTATTCTACCATGTACTTCAGTCTCCTGTAGTGCCCTTGTAGTGGCACCGTTGTGGAAGAAAAGAACCACGATCAGCGGACCAAGGAGCGCGTATTGGGACGCAAAGAATATTTCGCGTCTGGAAACCTGCGCGCAGGTGGCAAAACAACAACAGCTGGTGGATGCGGGCATGTTGCAGACAGGGGGGTGTAAGGCTTCATTAAAGTGTCCGGGGGTCATTCAAACTTTTTTCTAGGGTTGAGGGAGTAGGACTGGGATTTGCATTCGGACCAGAGTCCTACTGAACAACCTCTATGGTCCTTTTTTTAGGGGTGCCTGGGGACCTAACAAGGGACCCTAGTTTAGAGAATTACCCATGTGCCTGCACAGTTGCCTACATCTCTTCTGGCCGGCGGAAAAAACCCAACTCCACCAAGCCACGAGGCTTACTTCGACTCTCTTCCGGCAAACAGAATACCATAATCTATAGGGAGAAGGGTTTAGGGTTGTGGGGAGTAGGGTGTGGGGTTTTAGGGTTTAGGGTTATGGGGAGTAGGTTGTAAGCTTGCGGCTGGAGCTTCCCGACTTTGCTTCAACCACCTGTAGCCTCTTCGAACCCTTGAATACAAGCACTGCAAGCCAGGAACTACCTCTTGGCAGCCCCAAGGCGTGTGAGTGAAATGAGACATCCGGAGGTCCATTTGCTAGGCTTCCCAGGCTTCCCCCAGCGGTTTAGAGTTTAGGAATCCTATACCTTAGACCCATATAAACCCTACACCGGGTTTAGGGTTTGAAGTCAACTTCTCCCCAGGTCTCGCGCCAGTCTTTCGATCGATCTCCGTGTTGAACCTGGCGTCAGCATAGGCATCCATGATGATGAGCGGCTCGCCTGCAGATAGCCGAGGGCTCTCTAGCAGGTCCCTATAGATGCTTCGAGGAACTTAAGGGGTTTCCGGGATTCGTGTTTAGCGTGCCTATATTTTCGGAGCTCGATATCGCAAAAAAACACAACCAAAAAACACAAGCAAAACCGATCACGAACCTTTCTCAAGGATGTGCTCTGCAAGCTGGAGAAGGCATGAAAGAAACGGCAAATTTTTAAACCTCTAAACCAAAACTTCACCCTTGCCGCGGGCTTTCGGGTTCCGGGGGAGGATGTGAAAGGATATTTAGGATACGACTCCTGAAGACTCCGACGCATGGGACGACGACGGCGAATTTAGGCGAAGCCACCCAGTGCCAGTGCATCCAAATGCATAAGGTAGGATGTATCGTAGCACATGGAAGGCAGCCTGTAATCTGTGCTGAGAGGATGCGAAGAGTGACCAATGGCAATCATCCCCGGCAGTAAGCCTCCCGCCTGAGCAAGCCACACTACCGGCCACTCCAGAGTTGAAGGGAATGCGGATCTCTTTTCCAGTGGAATTCACCTGGCTTGGACCAGTGATGCGACATCAACAGTACATACTTGTCCCTTTACTAACCCAGCTATAGTACCCTTACAGTGGCACGGTCTTTTGCGGCATCTTAAGATCGAGAAAGGTCTTTATTGATTTAGGTTGCAGGGAGCTCGTTGTATAGGTTTGGTTTTTGTAGTGTAAAGCATCGGGTTTTATGATTTGGATGCCTCTGGTCAGCAACAAGACTGCTTCCGACAACCTTGTTGCAGGAGTGACAGCCCCCATTTTGAATACCTGGCAACCCCTACCGCCGTAAGTCCTTCTGAGCCATGAAGGAAATGTTCTGCAACTGCACGGTCGGATAGCATCCGGCACAGAAGGCTTACTTAGAAGCTTCGGTTTGGCTTGGAGTTTGAGGTTTCGGGTTTTGCCACCCGAACCCCAAATCTGCAGCCGCGACCTTAAGCCCAGATGTCTTTGAAAGCTTTCAACTCCTGTTTCCTGTGCTGGCGACCTGCGCAGATTCGATGTCGTCCCGGGACCAAGCATTCACGGGAATGCTCGCACAGGCTTTTTTGTAGTGCTCTTGGTTCTCAATTTCTTAACTGCTATTTCCCGGCCGGGTCCGATTTCGTTCTCCGAAATTGGTTCCTCGATTGCGGCACGTTCGTGGTGGCACGGCCGTGGCACTCTGGAGATTCAATCTCGCCGTGGGTGAAACCAACACAAGGACCCTAAACCCTAAACCGTGTAACTCGTCTCCTGCTCGCGACAAAGAAAGAATTCTGGGACCCGTTGAGTGAAGTCGAAGAGATTCTGTAAGGTTATCTTGCGAGTAGAGAGAGCTTACGCGCACATACATGCATATCTACTTATGCGGATGTATGTGTATGTAGATATATACATACATACATACATACGCATTCATTCATGTATCCGTGTGGAACCGTCATACCGGGCGGGCAAAGTGCCGACAAGCATCCGTCGAGTACAGCTCCCCATGCTGCCTGTCAACAAGAAAGACCTGATCGTTTAGGGTGTAGGGCTTTTGGGGTTTATGTTTTTTTGGGTTTTTAGCGCTTTAGAGGTTTAGGGTCTAGGGCTTTAGAGGTTTAGGGTTTAGGGGGTTTAGGGCTTGTGGTCTGCACAGGGCCTTAGCCTTAGAGTCTTAGTCTGAAGGTCTTAAGGCTTCGAGGGCTTTCAGGCTCGCGGGCCTGGCCTTGTTGTGGGATTTCCTCCTTCTCCAATAGTTAGGATCAATGCCTACTTATGGGGTTTAGAGCCTAGGCTTGGAGACTTCGGATTTTCGGGTAAGTTTGGGGATTGAGGGTCAGCATAGAATCTGAATGCGCGAGATCCTCGAACAGCTAGCGTGTGAGCTCAATGAACGAGCAAGAAATCTATGCAACTTTCATGCACAAGGACGTCGCAAAATTCCGACACGGACTTCAAACGGCACACCGTAATCGCTCAATGTAATTTATGTGATAAAACACCCAAAAAATACAACATGCTTTAATGTAATGTAATACAACATGACATAACATAACTGACTACAACATTATAATACATTACAATATATATATATGTATGTATGTGAATGTATATACATACATATATACACACACACTATAATACATTGTGAATAAGATATCAGAACATAACATAACAATAATTCAATAAAAGGACAATATGTAATAAATTACAATACGATTTTATGTTGACATGAAATATGGACTAATATATATATATATATGCACAGAGATTTACATATGTATACATACATACATATATATATATCTATATATATACATGTACACACACACATGTATGTGTATATATATATATATATGAATATACATATGCACACTGTATATCAGGTCGATGCTGTGCACGACTACCAAAGTTGTACCGAGGCTTCTGGCATTCATCGAGACACGAATCGGCACAACACCAGAATCTAGAAGGATCAGAGGCAGACACGCACAAAGGGTAGCACAACAACACCTCAAATAAAAAACCTACGTATACATATGCACGTGTGTGTATATATGTATGTAGAATCTCGCAACTATTGTTGTATTGAACTACTTGTTGATTACATTGACAAGGAGAAGTACATTCCGTCAACATCTCGTCTAGACCCCGATTAAGCAACGCTTCTTTGGCGACTGGGAGCATCCAGGGTTTAGGGTTTATAAGCTTTAGCGAAGCAGGACCCCCTTGAGTAAATCCATCAACCCCAAACCAAAACCTTAAAAGAACAAACAAAAATATAAAACCCGAATACCTCGCACAAGAACCTATGCACACACCGAAAAAACCACCCAAAACAGCGTAGACCCTGAACCCTTTTGCAACTGACCTGCTGCGACTTCGCCAGGGCGAACCCAAAACCCCAAACCCCCAAACCTAAACCCCAAAACCCCAAAACCCAAAATCCCAAAACCCCAAAACCCAAAATCCCAAAACCCCAAAACCCGAAACCCCAAAACCCCAAACCACCAAAACCCCTAAACCTCCAAACCCCCAAAACCCCAAACCCCCAAAAACCCTAAACCCCAAACCCCCAACCCAAACCCCACAACCCCAAAAGCCCCAAACCTCCAAAAACCCCAAACCCCAAACCCCTTAAACCCCAAAACCCCCCAAACCCCCAAAACCCCTTTTTTTTGCCTTTCATCGCCGAGCTGCGCTCGCCACCTCGGCGCCGACGAGGCCCTTGGCCTCATCCATGAGGCGCTTCAGGACCATCTCCACACTGAGATCCGCATTCCTTTGAGTTTAGGGTTTAGGGTTTAGGGTTTAGGGTCTAAAGGGTTTAGGGTTTAGGGTCTATAGGGTTAAGGGTTTAGGGTTTAGGGCTCGACACTGAGATCCGCATTCCTTGGATTGGAGGGGTTGAGGGGCTTTTAGGGTTTAGGGGGGTTTAAGGGAGATCCGCATTCCTTTGAGTTTAGGGTTTAGTTTAGGGTTTAGGGTTTAGGGTTCCGGGTTCAGGGGGGTTTAGGGCTCGACACTGAGATCCGCATTCTTTGGAGGGGTTTTGAGGGGCTTTGAGGGCCTGTAGTATATAGGGTTTAGGGGGGTTGAGGGCTCGACACTGAGATCCGCATTCTTTTGAGGCTTTGAGGGTTTTTTTGGGGTTTTAGAGTTTAGGGGGGTTTAAGGGCATTGAGGGTTTTGGGCTTCGGGGGGCTTTAGGCCGTAAGGGCTGGTTCTTTCTAAGGATTAGGGGGTTGCAGGTTGAGGGTCCTTAAGGGCATTTGAAGGGTTCTTAGAGTCTTAGAGCTTTGAAACGAGCCATTGCAAGGCATGGCTCAATGCCCTTCACACTGATGCCGCCCCGTGGACCCCAACACCCTGCTCCCTGCTCCTCTGCACGCTCCCTGACGGATGTCCCGCAATCAGTACGCGTACATGTTCTCAAACAGGAGATGCGCAGCTGAAGGAAGAGAGAAGTTTCTCCATATATCCACATACCATCTGGGCCAAGGGACAACAGAATCGAACCTCGGTTAAGCACGAGCAGTTGGGAAGACAAGAGAAACCCATGCACCGACTCTGGGCATGGTAGCATCGCCCTGGGCACGAGATAGACGGTCCGAGTACCGAGCTGTATATCGAGTCCGACAACCCATACAGAAAACTCTGCACCAACGAACCCCTGCTGTTCTTCTGCATGCTAAATCCAGCCCAAACAAGATCGTCGAGATAGCTTGGACGGCTTCAAACTTCGTGCTTAGTCGTCGGTTGTTTGTAGTTCTGTCCGACTTGGCGCTGCCTGCAGGCTTCAAGCGCTTATGTCTTCCCACCTCTTCGCCTTAACCCTAAACATGGCAGGAAACACGGGGGCTTGGGATACGACTGCCACGGGCCTCCATATCTGCTGCCGAAGAGCACTGCATCAGTGAGTCAATGGTGCCAAGAATGGCCTCAGCTGGGTCGCCTTCAAACCCTAAGCCCTATACTTTAAACCCTAAACCCTAAATCCTAAACGTTAAACCCGAAACACCCTAAACCCTATGCTTTAAACCCTAAACGTCGAGGCGATTGGGCTTAGGTCTTCTAGACCTCCCAAAGCAATCCAACTGTAGAGCACACATGGTCAACGGGCCATCCCGGAGCGATGGCCCTGCATGTTGCAAGATGTTGCAAAGCACTGCCTCTATTTTAGGGTTTAGGGTTTAAAGTAGAGGGGTTAGGGGTTTAGGGTTTAGGATGTTGAGATATCCAATTTGGGGTGGATGAGAGGGTTTGGGCTATCGAGGCAAAGGGTCGGCGCATAACATGAAGGACACACATGGGCACTTGGTGGAGGCGTCAAGAAGGCCAGAAGATGCTCAACCACCAAAACCTTCGACCGTCCGTTAGGTGCAGAAAGGTGTCGGAATTGCAGCTGAATTTGCCATGTCGTTTCACGAGGCCGGCGGTGGTATGCTGGATGGCCTCCGAGGATCAGGCTTACCAATAATGCAGAGGGCGGGGCGTCACCCTCGAAACTCAACTGGGCTGGTGCTTATGCCTTGAAGCTGCAAAAATGGCTCCAATTCAGCGGAGATTTGAGGAAATTGGGGCTACATAGCGGCCTGCTCAAGACAGACAACTTGGATAGCGTTTTGCAAAGCTTGGGTGAAAACTGCTTGAACTGCTTGATAGGCAGGGTACTTTCATTTAAACACTCTCAAAACTCTCTCGCCTCTCCATTTCCTGCACTTTTTGTTTATTCTGTTCCTTCTGCTCACTGGAGGCCTTCCTTCTCGCTCGCTCGCTCTCTTTATCTCCTTCGTTTTTCATTAGAAGCTGCTTCTGGGCTGGCTGCTTGTGTGGTGGGATGCCTGTAAACGGCTCGTTATCCAAGGATGCTGTACTAGTTGGAGTCTTCATTTCAGTCGGCTGCTTGAAAAAGTCCGCGACGCGTTACACTGCCTGGACTTGGAGCCCATCTTTTCTCGACATGGTTGTACCATAATGGTGGTAGCGCCGGAGATGGTGATCAAAACCTGGCTTCCGAAGGAAACGACTATGATATATTGCGATGACGAAAACCGTCGAACGAGTGGCAAAAATGAATCACGCAAGTAAACCGTTCGCGCCTCGCGGTGGCGAGAGAGCACCTGCTCGAAATACTCTTCCTTAGCGGCCGGCGTTGCCAACAATATCGTAGAGTCCCTAACCAGCAACAAGTTATAGTAGGGATCCTTAATTAAGACCCTAAGTTGAAGGGTACTCAACTCCACGTGCCCGTCATTTAGGACATCGGTGCGAGGCAGATATCATTAGGACGGCTGGGCTGGCTGGGCTGAGATGTATGGAGAACGGCCACAAGCAGCGCAAAAAGACTCATCAAACAAACCAGGCCCATGATCCAGTGCTTGGAGTGACAACCCCTGAACTCCCTACACCCTCAACCGCCTAATCCCTAAACTCTGAAACAGAAACTCTACCCTGTACCGAAAATTATTCTACAGAAACGTCTAGAACAAGAGACGATACGTCTAACTGGACACTGCTGGACAAGCATCAATGGCATTTCGAAGTGCATGATTCGGCCTGGGCTCAAGAGTCGGGCTCTTTCGCCACATGCCCTAAACTATGTGGGCTTGATAAGGGTCTCTCACTGCTTGTTATAAAGCCTTTACTGGTGTTGAGGATGCCTGGATATATCCGCGTTACATCTTGTATGACAGTTATATAGTCGCGTCATGGAATCACGATATGTGCATACGATCCTATGAGGGATGTATGAAGGCTCTTCATACTTCATGTGCCGTATAGGCTTTGTTTGCAGATAACATAACTATGCTGAGAATGCCCACAAATGGCCACACAAACACATACAAGGAGTGATAGTGTGCTTCAGGGGTGACAGGATACAGTATTCTGCCAGGTGTACCAAGAACATCACGCCACTTTCTGTACTCGTCCATGGCACTCCCCAACGAATCTTGTGTCTGTGAACCTTTCTCAATAGAACTGCAATGCTAAACCCTTAAGCCACACTCCTAAACACCCCCAACCCGCTGAACCTTGATTGAACCACACAAACCTCAATGGACTACCCTAAACCCTAAACCCTAGAACAAAGCTTTTGAGAGATCTGAGCCCTGTGCACGAAGGACTTCTGTGGCAGCTTCGCTCCACTCACAGGGGAAGTGTCCTGGTGCACCCTAAACCCTAAACCCCTAAAGCCTAAACCCTACGTAAACCCTGAACCCTCAACCCTAAATAGCTTGTTCTGGCCTAGTAGTAGGGCTAGGGCGGCTGCGGTTCGAAGGCTTGGGGTCGAAGGCAAGTTGGCTTTGGGCTTTAACATACATATGCTCATGTGTATGTATATACACACATACATACATACATACATACATACATACATACATATATATATATATGTGTGTATATGGGTGGTTCTCTAAACTAGGGCCCCCCTTTTGAAGGGCCTTTTTAATTAAGGGTGCCGTACTATACTGGGGACCTAAAATGGGACGCTGATTGACAGAGCTACCCATATATGTATGGAGAGAGAAAGATAAATAGTTTGTTACATAGAGAGAGAGAGAGAGAGAGAGAGAGAGAGAGAGAGGGAAGGAGAGAGAGACGGAGAGAGAGAGGCTTGAAGGTGTAGGGCTCAGAGCCTTTGGGTTGTGGGGCACGGGAGGTGTCGGTTTAAAGGCGATCGGTGGGAGGCCTTGGTGAGGAGGTCTGAACTCGAGGCCCGAAAGATCGATTTCGTGCACAACGGCATCTCATAAGCATGGGACCCAGAGAGCCCAGTACCCCGTAATTGAGGAATATACCTTAAGCTATAGGGGCCTTAGTATTATGATTTAAGTTATATTCGTTAATTAAGGGGTATTGGGCTCTCTGGGGATCTCGACAACTCAACTGCTGGCTATGTCACAGGTGAACTTGAAACTTGGAAGATGCCGCTCATCATCTGAGTGTCGGGTACGATACGGGGCTCACCGGGAAGTCGCATGGGAAGCGGTGACTTGTAGATATCAACATAGTTTAAGTAATTCTCCAGACTAGGGTCCTTTTCAGGGCCCTTTCGATGCAGGGGTCGTGCTATTTTGGGGGACCTGAGAACAATGTAGACGGAGGATATAAACAAATATGTGTATGTATATACATATATATATATATGCTACACATGTGTATATATACATATATATGTATGTATTCCCGAATCCCCGGCGGGGCATGTTCATTTGTGGAGGCACTGAGGGGACAGTTTGGAAAAATCAATCCCGGGTCCTTGTGCAAGAGCCACTTCTCGATGTATCGACGCTCATAGGTGTGACCGTCGGATAGAATTACGGGATCATGCATGCACCTCACTTTCCCGCCATAAGGGTTTAGGGCAGGGATCATGCATGTCAACTCCGGGAAACATGTCGGCGCCAGAAAAAGCGCATCTGAGACGGCAGGTTGTAGGGACGCCTTCTGCCAGTTCTATAAGGGGTACTACAGGGTTGCTGTAATAGAAAAGGTGGAAACAGGAGGAGCGCGAAGCACTTCGGCACCAGGACTCCCTGCAAACGTCCTTGACTGGATCGAATATCCGAATTCAACATCTACACCTCCACATCAGGCTCAAATCCAATTACTTAGTTCACAGCAAAGGCACTGTCGGCTGATGGGGCCTTGGTACTGCTGATTGTCGAGGCTTGGGGGAGCTTGGCTGACTGGCCCCTGAGGTCTAGCACTTGAGCCGATGAGAAGCCAACAAACAGGCTGATCTGTCTGCATGCCTGGCTCGATAATACAAACCAACCACACTCCAAGGCTCTTCTCAGTATGTGGACCACAGGCGCCGACAGCTTAAGGAAAATGAAGGACCACATTCACTGAGCAGGCGCAAACCGCCAAACCCGACTAGCAAGCTGACAGTGCTGACCATGGCACAATAGAATGAAGGGGGATGCGGTCGCTCCCGTGTCATTTCCGATGTCTCGGAAGCTTCGTCTGCAGCCACACCTGACCACGTTGGGACCGTATTTCTACATGGACGAAGCCTACTGTCACTTCGACTACTACAAGTGTTACTATAACTGGGTGTAGCACGAGGACTACCGCTATCGATGTTTCCTTCTGGTACTGCTTCTACGGCCCAAACACCAGTTTTGCTCGTTTTTGGTGCTACGGATAATGCTAGAGCTGCTAGAAGTGACTTGCATGGCTGCAGGCCTAGACAGCCGAATTTGTGATGCAACGCAGGAGCAGGGTGCAGCAATCCCTAATTTGACCATGCTGTTGATGCTTGTTGGCAGTTTGGGGTGTGTGTTTCAAGATTACAACATCAGGCGACCGAAATGATCTTCCTTCTAGGACGATGTTCGATCTAGGTACGTTAAAGCAGGGCTTTGGAGTAGATTGTGCACATGGAGTGCTACATAAAAAGGGATGCCATTCGAAATTGCTGGGGCTCCCTGCAGGATCGAAACAAAAAGCGCTGCCGATTTCGTAGCTCCGCGAAGAACTCCAAACGCTTCGGAAGCCCAGAACGAAAAGCCACGAACCATAGGCCCTTGCACAGCGTACGTGGTGCAACTTGCATCCCAAGATGAGGACGTTCACATCTATGATAGAGTTTTGGTGGGTTTTGAAGCTTATGAAGTAGCAAGGACAATAACAGATACTATGCGCAAACATGCAGACCTGTACACACACACACACATTATGCAGGTGCCCCTAAACCAAAAGATCCGGATCATCAAGACCCACGCTTAGGCGAACTTCTAAACCCACAATCGCTATGGTCGCAGAATCCCTGAACAATTATTGCAACGGAGTCATTCAATCCAAACATACTGAAATTCAGGAGCACATAGGCAAAACTCAGGACAGGGGAATGCCATATAAGAAAGCCGTTTGCAAAACTTAAGACACACCCCACAAGCAAGTCGTCCCTCAAGGAAACCTCCCAAGAAACCCCTCGTCGCCTTGAAGGTTAGGTCCGATGCCAGAAGCCCTGATTCCTAAGACCCTAAAGCCCTTAAACCTTAAAACCCTTAAATCCTGAAGCCCTAAACCCTAAAACCCTAAACCCTAAAAGCCCTAAAACCCTAAACCCTAAAACCCTAAAGCCCTAAAATCCTAAAGCCCTAAAATCCGAAAACCCTAACAACCCTAAAGCCCTAAACCCTTGGCACCGCGGACACGGCCTTGTAGCGAGGGAAGGCTGCAGGGGCGCTTCAGGGGCGACCCGGCCATCGGAGGCCTCTTTAGGCTTTGTACGAGTGTCGCTTCTTGTTGTTGGGGGTTCAAAGGTTAAGGTTTTAAGGTTTTAAGGTTTTAAGATTAAGGTTTTAAGGTTTTCAGGCCTTAAGGTTTTGAGGTGTTAAGGTTTGTAGGTTTTTGGATTCTGTGATGTCTTTGGACTTTGCTTTTGTTTGGTCTTTGGGGCTGCCTCGAGGCTGACCTGGATGCTGCAGGACCTGGTGTCTTAGGGTTACGCATACCCTCCGTTGTGATGGGTCGTACATGTTGGAAAAGCACGGTAGATGTTGAAGGGTCCAAGCCCAAGCAGGAATCCCCTCTGTTTCCATGGGTCGTCGATTGCAAGGAATCAAGGATGGGCTCGCTCACAGATACGAACCTAAAACCCTTAACCCTAAAATCCTAAGCCCAGGCCCAGCCTCGACTGTGAGGGAGTCAAAGCAGCGGTGCGCATCCTGCCGGCTGCGCAGCGCAAAAGCTTCCAAGTTCCAGGACAAGGCTTAGGCTTCTAAGGGTTGAGGGCCCTAAACCCTAAATCCTAGGGTTTAGGATGATTTTGGGTTTAGGGTTACAGGGTTGGGAGCGGTTTCAGCTCTCACGCTTCCAAGGCTTTAGGGTTTAGGATTCAAGGGCTCATGTGGGCGTTCTCTGGGGTTTGAGGCGCGATGCTTTCGGGCTTTGCTTCTCTTCCGAAAAATTTGGACTTATGGGCTTTTTGTCGGTTTTTGGTAAGTGTAGCCAAAGGAAGGAAAGAGCTGGAGAGGTTGGAGGTTTACAACTTTGGGGCTTTAGGGCTGTAGGTCTTTCGGAGTCTTTAGGGTTCGGGTCTCGGAGGTGAGGGTTTAGGGTTTAGGGGTTTAGGGGTTTATGGTTTAGGGTTTTGGGGTTTATGGTTTAGGGGTTTAGGGTTTCGGGTTTAGGTGAGGGGTCTCTTGACCGGCATTTTCAATTCGAGGTTATCGGCTTGAGGACCGCTGTCAGGGCCGTAGACGACCAGTGCTCTGAATCTTGTCGTCGCGGACCGACTTCAAGTCGAAAAAGGACTTCAAGTCGAAAAAGCTTCAAACCCACCAGCCCTAAAGAAGAACCTGCAAGGACAGAAGTCTCGCAAGCTCTATGGGAATGTAGGCCCTAGAGTCCTAGAGGCCCCAAACCCGAAGACCTGAACAGTTCGAAACTGCAACCTCTGCAAACCCTGCAGCTTTGAAAGTCGGGCTGAGTCTTCTGGGATGGATCACGGAGGTGCTCTGAAATCCGGCATAATTAAGATCTGTGCAGGGTCGTTCTGCGTTGGCAGGTTAAAGGTTCCGGGCTTTGTCACTGGGGTGTGAATGCGGGCCTCCCGGCACGAGCATGGTGATGAAATAAGATTGGGGATTAGCATGGAGCTCACGCTTTACAACACAACCCTCAACCAGAAACCCTAATCATTGCCCTGTACCCCAAACCAAATTTGAAAAACATCGAGATCCTGTGGACTCAAACGGTCATGCAGTGGTTGCCTTCAGCCCTTCTTTCCATGTGCAAGACACCTTAAACGGTAAGCTCACTGCGTGAATCCCCGCAGAGACACGGTTCGCGGGCTCGCCTTGTTGCTGCGCGCTTCGTCGCAGTTCCTGGGCATTTCTGACACAGCATGTAGGAGCAATAACTATCAAAAATGGATCTGGAGAAGATTATACTGCGACTACATTATCTACTACACTGTGAGGATTAATCGCTTCCCACGAATATTAAATCCCCCCCCTAATATTAAAATTGCCGCCCCCCGGAATTTTGCCGTTTCGGGCCCACAATTGAAAGTTAATTAAAAACATTAGGTGGGGCCTAGGATTGTATGAGTTTTAATAGAGCCAAGATTACAGTAGTACTAAACCAAAAGGACCAGGGCTTTAGGGGTTATATAAGGGCTCAGGGCTTAAGACCCT